>SCDY01001961.1:6086-17665 GCA_004143825.1 Drosophila micromelanica | reverse complement strand
ATTTTCTGATTTTCTGATTTCTCATTTCCATTTGGCGCTTACCAAATAGTTTCAATTATTATGGTATTGGACTGGACAAGTACGCGTATTATTAATGTAATAGCGGCTAATTGCGCATTTGCCGGCCTGCCCCAATGCAAATTAGAACGCAAGCACTTCAGCCCAGAGGCTTAAAAGCTTCAATTTGATGGAACACTTGGGAACACGGACCCATGCTACACGCACAGTGGATCGCTTGATAAACAAATGCAACAAAAAAACTAAAAAAAAAAATATTCAAAAAATTAAGAAAAAATTTGTTTAGATTTAGTTAAAAAAAATGTAAATATAAAATGCTATAAGTATTTTTTCAATCAATCAAAATTTATCATATTTATTTTAGCAATTATTTTAGCAGCTAAGCATCAAATTTAAAGAAAAACGGAAGAATGCATAAATTGCCAAATATTTATTTTTGATTTGCGAATTAAAGTTAACAAACGGACTACAACAAAAAATATCAGAATAACAGAAAATGAAGAAAAAACTTCTGAGTAAATAAAATATCCACACAAATATAAATTAATAACTGACATTCGGAGTTGATTTTAAAACTTTGCTCAACATCTCCAATATATATAAAAATATATGTTTTTGCTATTTAGCACCGACTGCACATGACCTTTATTTTATATATATTTTACCACTGTTCGCTGGCTGGAATTGATGACTGCATTTTGAAGCTGTTGAGATTGAGTTTGAGATCATTGCAATGATTGCGCGCTTTAAAGTGGACGCGATTTTTCGTTTGGCCTCAAAAACAGATTAGAAATGCTCAATACCTTCGGTATCGGGCGGAATTATGCGATATGCCACTTGAGGCCCTAAAAGTGCGGCCAACAGTGTTCAAGGTTCTCATCGAATGCGATGATGATTTACCGCAAAAAAGCTGTTGCATTTATTTGGCCAATTCGTGCTAATAAACAAAGCATCATTTGCCAGGCATGTGGCAACAAATAAAGGCCAAACCAACACCAATACCAATAGTCTCACCCACATATACACAGAGATCTGCGAACAACAATAAAAACACACATTGGCTAAATATGACAATGTAAACAACAATAAGCCCAATGGCAAGCCATCAGCGTGATCATGATGATCAGGCTAATGATCAGTTGGCAGCAGCACCAAATAGCCAAATAGCCAAAATGCCAATTTGATCATTGCGACGGATCGGATCGGATCGGATCGGATCGGAACCCGGACGTCAAAGTCCGAGTTCGAGTAGCCGCCAAATCAAAATTCCAAATTCCTACACAAAAATAAAATTTAATTGCCTACAAATTGGCGGGTTGAGTTTTATTGCATTTTAAAAAATATATATATACGATATATAGGCAAGATAATTTTTTTTACACTAATTTGCCTCCCCCCGATCGGTGTGTGTGTGTGTGGGTGGCAATTTTTACAACAACCGGCGAACAAATATTGAATTAGACAAATGCCTATGATTTATTTACGATTTCCTTACGTTGGGAAGTTCATAAAAAACAAAAGCTAATATCGACACGAAAACTTAAAACAGATCAGCAACGAGAGTTCATGGTTGAGGAATACCCTGTAGCCAGCTTTGTGCAGTAGTTTTCTTTAAGAAATGCGCCTAAAATTATTGATATTTATTTATGTTATGTGATTTTTAAGAAAGTTATCAATTATTTTCTGTACATCTGTCCGAGCGGATGAACACAACTTTTTTCGCGCTATGGAAGATAAAGACTTGAATCTTTGAATATATACTTGTAGTTATCAAATTCAGCCAAAGTGTTAAGATTTTTGTGCCACGCTCTTTGGGAGACTCCTCAAATCTCCAATCGATAAAATGTGAATATTTCCCAAAATTCTTAATATAGAGCCACCAAATTTGGCATGCAGATAGCAAGTGACCTTCCGCAAATATTTCATCCTGCCACGCCAACTAGAACGGCCCCGCCCAAAAAAAATCGAAAATGCCCATACTCTCAACGTTTGTGAGCTAGAGTCACAAAATGTAACTGGTCACATCCTTTAAAGATCGGTACAAAAATTTCGAGTACGCCAACCAAAAATTTAAAGCTAGTTATCGCACAAATTACAAAATACCGAAAGTTTTCAAATTATCAAAAATGATTAAGAACGTGAAAGAGTATAGCCCAGTCGGTTTTATTTGGGGTCAATAAAATCCTTATTTCCTCAATAGTGTTAAAGTTTTCGGTTTAGATAAGAACAGCTGTTGAGCTCGTTAAGTGGGTCTTCGTTATCACCGCATCGAGAATCATGAACATTAATCAAAAAGTTGATATAACATTTCAGTTTCGTATCAGCCACAGCCTGAGACACAACTTTAACGGCTCGAAGTACGGCTAACAGCAAAATGGTTAGTTGGTAAATCTATGGACTATAATATTAATTATACAAAAAAAAAGAGATTTTTTTGCGCTGAGCGATACGGTTGAGTTCAATATTCGGTTTATAGTAAAACAAATTAACCTTGACAGTGCTCGAATTACACTTGGGTTAAATAAATGTCATGCTTATAAAACGCTTCTCACTGATAAGCGCAGAAGCAAACTGATTCTATTTGGGTCAACAATGACTATTTAATTTTTAATAATTATCTTTTTAGCAAGCGAGATGGGCGCTCAGTTTTCTGCTGTTGGGTCTCCTAACACTTCAGGAATTATCAGGAGCACATGGCTCAAGAATTCTGGCCGCGTTCTTCTTTCCCGGCAAAAGTCATTTTATGATGACAAATTCCATTATCAGGGAACTAGTGAAGCGCGGACATGAGGTATGTTTAATCAAATCAAATATTATATAGCTTATAGATAATTTCTATTTCAGGTGACTTTTATCACTCCGTTTTCCTTGGAGAAGGAAAACTTGGGAACTAACTATAAAGAAATTCTTTTGCCACAATACGACTTTTGGCCTGAAAGTAAGTACGGGGAAATATAGTAATGTGTATATCTGTAAAAACTATAATTTATCAGTTAAGGAGATGACAAATAAGAAGATCATTTTGGACATGGCTGATCTGAGTACCCTGAAATTCGTGCAGGTTCTTCAGGTAATGGGCGTGCACAGCACAGAATTTGCATTCGAACAGCCGGAGATTCGTGCACTGATCGACGCCAAGGATAAGCTGGGCAAATACGATCTGCTTTTGGCCGAGCAATTCTACAATGAGGGCGCCCTTATACTGGGTCATCTGTATCAGATACCCACCATAACTGTCTCCACATTCGGCAATGCCCACTATTTTTCCGATCTGGCCGGCATTATCTCGCCTTGGTCGTATACCCCTCACGGTTTTCTATCCTTCACCAATCACATGAGCTTCCTGGAGCGTCTAGTCAATGTCTTTGTTTGTGGCACGGAGGATCTCATGCGCCGATTTCTCTACTATCCTGGACACGATGCTGTCCTCAAAAAGCATTTCTCGAATGTGCTCGACGTGGTGCCAACAACCAAGCAGCTGGAGCGGAATATCTCCGCCATATTGATGAACAACTATATGCCCCTGGAGGCGCCTCGACCTGTTGCCTTCAACACGATATCTGTGGGCGGACTGCATATCTTGCCGCCCAAGCCACTGCCCAAGCATCTAAAAAAGTTTTTGGACGAGGCCACACATGGCGCCATCTATTTTAGTCTGGGTAAATTATGATTTCATTCCCCAAAGTTTTCTTTTAATAACATCACTTTGGTATCCGGAACAGGTTCGCAGGTGCGCAGCGCCGATTTGCCGCCCGAGAAGTTGAAAGTCTTTCTGAATGCATTCGCCAGCCTGAAGCAGCGGGTTCTGTGGAAGTTTGAGGAGGACAACCTACCCAATCTGCCGGAGAATGTGCTGATCCAGAAGTGGCTGCCACAGAGCGACATTCTGGCCCATCCCAATGTCAGGGTGTTCATCGCCCACGGCGGACTCTTCGGCATGCAGGAGGCGCTGCACTATGGAATACCAGTTCTGGGTATGCCCGCCTACGGCGATCAGCACTTCAACATAAACCAAGGCAAGGCAGCTGGCTATGCGCTCGGCCTCGACTATCGCACCATAACCACGGACCAGCTGCGCTCCTCGCTGCTGCAGCTGCTCGAGAATCCCAAGTACAGGGAGACCATGAAGCGGGCGTCGCGCATCTTTCGCGATCGGCCACTGGGCGCCATGGACACGGCCATGTTTTGGATCGATTACGTCATCGAGCACCGAGGAGCACCCCATATGATATCGGCGGGCATCGATCTGCCCTGGTACCAGTTTTATCTGCTCGATGTGATTGCCATGGCCGTGGCCATAATTCTGTTGCCAATATTAATCATTTGTGCTTTCTTGGGCAAATCTGCAAGAAACCCAAAAAAAACCAATGCTAAAAAGATAAAACGTCAGTAGGATAGCCATTATAACGGTTATGTTTAGGTCAAATGTTAATTTAGTGAATAATAAATAAATAAAATTCTGAACTTTTTGATTATGGTTACAATAAACCAACATCTGACCTCGAAGCAGTCAGCTTAATGTACACATAGTATATATATTCCTAATCAGCATCAGATTTTGAATACAAAATTTGGAAATTTTGATCGTTACACTGCACATATACCTTAAATCTTTAAATATCGATTTTCAGGCTTTGTTATTTTGGGTACCAAACAAATAAAAACACCATAATATAATTACGGGTACTTAACATTAATATCCCTGACTTAAAAACTCAGATATATTTTAATTTATTAGGAAGAGCATATGTTTGAGTATTTTTTGGTCTCTGTTCTTTGTTGGCCTACGTATGTTTTTGCAATAATAACCCCAACACTTAAACTTTGACACTTGAGTCGTCTGCTTAAGTATATAATGAATCAGAATCTATAGCTGCCATACATACAGACAAATTCTACTTAAGGCGCCAGAGTGCCAGGCCAAGTGTTCTTAAGAAATACAGCCAAAAAAAAATGCAAAGCTCTTTAGCCGATTGAAACATAGTAGTATATATAAAAAATCTCTTAACTCATTAAGAATCATATCCATCATAATCTCAAATGGATTTCAACATATTGATCTTGTGCTTCGAAATTTGATTGCTTCATAGAATTTTGTTAAAGTGTGGCCTTACCAAATCATCAAGTTGTATTTATTATATATACATATATATGCAGTCAGGAAAAAAAAAAGAATAATATAATCAAGATAAAACTTGGCTAAAAAATATATATAAAATATAGTTATAATATAAAATATTTAAAAAATGAATTTTTTTTGGCTCAAGAATAATTTTTCTACCAACCTTTTAAAAATGTAAAAATAATCTATGCATAATGATATTATAGACATTGTATGTATATTAATTAAAAATTGTATGCAGATCAATTTGACCTGCATATGGAACTAAAGTACTTTTTATGAAAAAGTGTTTCACTTCAAATGTTTGTTGACCAACTGATTTTTCTGTGCCAAATGCCAACTAATTATACACATGAAACATATAAACAAAGTTTGCCAAAAAAGACAGTTGCTTCCTGCAATGCGATGTTTAAATTCACCTCCCCTCCCACCCATGGGAAGTGCACTTGAGGCGAGTGTTTGGCCCAAGTTCGTGGAGCCGCCTCTGGAGCTCATTATGCATGCACGAACTGACATTGAAGTGGGTGCGACGGCAGCGCCAGCAGCAGCCGATTCCCACTCCAAAATAGAAGATGGGAGTTCATGTGTTGTTGTTGGGGTTAGATTGCCCATTGCCTTTATTATTGGTATTAGTAACACATGATTACGCTCTATTGTAAACAAAAGCGCAGATAAACAGACAAACAGCAGCACATGAATGCAAACACACACACACACACACACACACACACACACGCACACACACAGGTCTTGGCTAATGATATGTTAATGCAGATGGCGCACAGTGCGTATGAGTGCTGCGCATGAATCCATATGAGTGTATGTGAGTGTATGTGAGTACATGAGGCGGCAACTGTTTGTCTGTCAACGGCTTAAGCAAATAAACTCCATTTGGGGGCTTATTTGTCGTTGGTTGGAATTTCCCCTGGCGCTGTAAACAACAGCATTGGAGCAGCAGATGAGAGCAGATGAGAGGGTAGCCCTGCTCCTGACATTAAAGTGTGTGGAGAAGTTCATTGAGACTTTGTAGCCAACAGCTTAATGGATTTTCAATTGAATCAGTTAATTGAGGAAACTGAAAAGATGATGATTTAACTGATAACTGTAAAGCAATTTTTGCTAAAGCAACATGTGTGAATACCTCTTATTGGCATAGAAAACCTAAAATTTTATTTAAAAATTGTATTCCTAAATTAGTAAATATAGGTCCCTAACTTTGTCAATAGTTTACCAATATGGATGTCATTTTTTCAAATCCGGAATAATTATGCATTTAAATTCGAAAACTCTTTTATCTGTCTATATTCATAACATAATTTAACACCATTCATATATTCACTACTAAGTTAATAAGTTGGCTTAATGAAATATTTATTGGAATTAGAAAAAGTTTACATGAGAGAAAGATATGCTTATCCCATGTATATGTTTTATGACACACAAGTTGGGCTCTTCAAATTGAATAACAAGTGAACGAACTACTTATACCCTGCTACTAATGCTCAGATGAATGCAATCCAATCAAAGTCAGTTCACAAATGCTGACCAGACGTGTTTATAATAGCGCTGACCCCCTGACCCCCAGTAGCCCTGTACCATTATTTCTCACAGCTTGACTACCTGTCTCCCTTTCTCTCTCCCTCTCTGGGTTCTTTTTGGGTATGGAGCTAGTTGACAACACGCCGCAGCGTTTAAGTGTAATTTTCTTCTTATTCAATTGAAGCATGTCCTTTGCAGTCACAGTGTGGGCCAAAGGATAACTCACGGCAACGCACTGAGTTGGTCGTCGACTTTTTGGACGGCTTTCGGCTCGTTACAAATTCACTTCAGACATTGCCTTCACTTGAGATCCACATAATGGCCGTTCATTTGTCGCCAACGTGAAAATTGCAAGAAAATCTTCTTTCTCGAATCGTTACTCAGAGCTCAGAACTCAGAACAATTGCGTACGTGCGCCAGGACTCAGCACAGGAGATGGCAACACAAAAAAAAAAAAAAAAAAATTAAAATGAAAATGAAAATGAAAAGAAATAAAAATGGGAATGTCTCATCCTGTGCTGTGTGCCATGTAATTTGCTCTCTTGCCATGTGCTTCATCAGAAAGGAAATTGAAAATTGCTGCTAATGGCTGCTGCAGGGGCGGCAAGGGAGCTGTTCCCAGTGGGTGTGGCCATTGACAGCCCAACGAAAAAAATTCCAAAGAAATACGACTAAAATTGTCATTTAATGATTATGAAAAAAATACATACATATATATATATATATGTATATAGAAAGAATGAAAATGTGGGTGGAATTCATTTGAATTGTAATTTGCGCTCTTTACTTAACTCACGGCAAGGCCACAGGACTAACGAAGCGTTAAGAAGATGCTAACAAGGACAAGAAACAGAAGTAGTAGAAGAAGATGATGACAATGGACAAAAGCTGTTCATCCAGCTGATTTATGCACGCCGTAAAATTTGAGTTAATTCTCGTGCTAAGATTCCAATTATCTTGTCACACATGAATGTTTCAAAGTTAACGGCCTCCGGAATTATTTTTATTATTATTTCTCTTTTGGATTCTAGGATTCGAACCTAGTTTTCCAATTTTTTTTTGATGTCATGGAATTTATTATATAATACAAAATATATCTTTAAAATTATTTTCAATATGAAAGAACATTTTGAAAGCAAATTCAAATGTCAAATGTGTTAGAATCAAATCTACCAGAAAAATCATTGCATGTGGAATTTGCTGTCTGACTAACAAGTCCAATGATTGTTTGGAAATTTTTGAAAATTTCCAACTTGCTTTGTTGTACTACATTTCCATATAAATTTGTTTACACTAAACAATGAACACTTAAATAGACTTTAAGCGCTTTGCTATTTTACGATGTTCCAAATAAATATATAAAAAACAACAACAACAACAACAACAACAATGCTGGCCAGTTGTTTAAGCAGCATTCAAAGTGCCCCAAAGGTGCGTAAAGCATCCCAAGGAACAAACACAAATGTTCTTTGAGCGGCTCGAACGTCATCCCAGAAAGGAAAACTGATTCATGGCAAATTTTTGGAATATGATGTTGAATGTTTTTTTCTTTACACATACATATGTATGTGTGTGTTTTTCCACCTCTTCTAGGCACAAACACTTTATATTGCCAAATGGGCAGTGGAAACATGGCCGCCAGCAGATTAGTCGCAGCTAAGATCTACCATTGATTGGCATCAATTTCACGATTTCAAGTGTTTTTCGCTGGCCTATTAGTAGCGCTCTGGCAGCTGATAAGCCCTAAAAAGCAAATATTATGCAACGAGTTCAGCAAGTTTCTCGCGCACTTCCAATGAAAACTTTTTCTGGTTTTTATACTCACCAAATATTGTGGAAAAAGGGCATCTTAGTTCTGCCAAATAAAAGCCACAAAGGGAAAATTATAACTAAGAAAAAAAACCGATCAGCTTAAAAGCTGAAAATTTTCTCCTCCTTTGGCTACAATGCAAATGACAATATACTTATATTATACAGTTTTAAAAGTTTTTAATAATAATCAAAAAGTTAGTTTTTGACATTTTTATAAGTAGCCTCGTCATCGGCAACAGAGTATTGAGCAGTCGTTGACAAACTTTTTTTTGGTTTTGACCAGGCCATGTCTTAGCGTCTTTAATTGTCGAGCATTACGAGTCGGCAGCTCCATTAAAAATGCTAATTAAGTTGCCCCAATGGCACATGTGTGTGCTACACCACAAATTTTTATCTAAACAGCTCACAAAACAACAACAACAAGAACAACTGCAACAACAATAATATGTTTGTATCTAGGATCCGAACTGAGCATTTGCCGATTTGTATGGTCGCCTATAAAAGATTCGTTTTATATGTACATGTGGTTAAATTTGAAATTTTTTAGGCGAAATTTGAACAATAAACAAAATCACAAAAACCAAAACATTTATCAAATCAATTTTTGTTGGAGCTACCAAATCATTTAAACGCTTTTTTATTTCAAGCCAAATAAGCAAAGGAGTGCCTCAGTGGTGGCATGCAACGGGATGGGGGGGAAGGGGGTTGCAGGGTGAATTCCGCTTGCCACATTGCGCAAAGATTTCAACAGCTGCCGCTGCTGAGGTTGAGTCTGAAAGGTGGGTGGCCATTTTGTTGTTGGGGCGAAGGCGAGTGCCGTTATTTGGGCTACTGGGCGGCGCATATGTGGCACCAAGATGCGTTGCCTGAGTGGGGGGGACTCAAATAAGCTGCCACCGTGTGTATGTGGGTGCACCACCATCAACAACTTGCGCAAATGGCATCATCCTCGACAACAATTGCTGCGAGTATTAATTCAGCGGCGTGTGTCAATGTGTGTGTGCGGGTGTGGGTGTGTGGGTTGATTTCCCATGAAATTTCGGGACCGCACACAGTCAAACCGTTGGACTCGGGTTTTGGTTGGTTAATGAAATGCTGAAAAACAATTAACTATAAATTAAACGCACAATTTTCAAAACAAAATAAACATAAATAGCACAGCGCATCATTGTGTGTACGTGTGTGTGTGTGTGTGTGTGTGTGTGTTGTTGTTTACAGCATTTTCGGAAGCGAAACATTTCATTTACCTATCCCCTGTTTCACCCAATCCCGCCCAGCGACCAGGCAATTAGGCAATGTCGTTAGCCCCGATTCAATCTCAACTCCTTCAATGTCTCTCTGCCTGTCCGTACGTCTGCGTGTCCGTGGTCGTCGATCCCATAAAACGAGAGTGTACAACTTCAATAACACAACAACTCAGAGTGCTCAAATTGATAGTGTCTAGGCAAGAAGATACCCTAGATAGTGTACAGAAAATATAATATATATATATTATGTTGTTTATGTTATATATATATAAATATATATATATTTTTATTAAAAAAATTTTTTTTTAATTGATTAATACAGAACACATCTTGAAATTAAAGTTTTAAAGTAAGTTTTTGCATAAAAAGTGACAAATTTTAAACTAAAATAGAGGAATAAAAACTAACAAACCTTTCTAGTCGATAGTGAGGGTATGAAAGACAATCAATTCTAAAAGAAAACGGGTAGTATAAACTCCACGGATTGTGCCAGCTTGATGAATTTGTCGTTGAGTTATTTCTACCAAGAAGTTTGGCTGTTGCATAAACAAGCCCGCCTATGAACAACACGTGCAACAACAACAACAATAACAATACACGTTGGCTGCAAAGCAAAGTGTCAGTCGCTGCAACAGCCTTTAGCCTCAGTTCCAGTCTCATCCTCAATCCCATTCTCATTCTCATCCTCATGACGCTGACGCTCCTTTTATGGCTGGCACACATGTGTGCAACAGACGCAGCAGCCAGAAAGGCATCGCGAGGGGTTGTGGGAGGGGGGCATAAAGTCAACGATGAGACAACAACGCTAAAAACGCTAAAGCAAAGTGCATGCAAATGGGCTAAAACGAAATAACAAGTTATTGTGAAACACCGAAGCATTAATACCCTAGAACATAGAATAAGACTTTTATGCTTTCTTTTATTTTTTAGTTAGTCACATAAAAGGTACGAAATATTATATAGGAGATTATAAATAAATAAATATAAATAAATAAATAATAGTCAGATAAGTTTGTTAAAATTAGCTTAATACAGTTTTTCTCGTAAGAAAGGGTATCAAATTTACAAATTAAAAACAAAAAGGTTTCAAATATTTATTTATTTATTTATTTTAGAGACCGATCAAATATTAGAATATAGATATACAGGGTTTCAGCAATATCCAATTCATTCTAAAACTTAAAATACCCCTTGCAAGGCTATTATAAAATGAAGGAGTAGACAAAAATCGAAAATGCATTTTACAATAAGTGAACATTTTCAGGCGGCGCAAGTGCATTTTGTTTATACTTTAATCTGTCCGATCGGGCGCTGTTATAGCCCGATCCGTTATGTTCTGGTTGCAAACTGTGCAGCTTGTTATTATTTTTTGTTGTTGTTGTTGTTGTTGTTATTGTTGCTTTTGATATTTGCAACGGCATTTGCCATTAAATGCACTCTCAATGGCCGCTTAAGAATGCCTGGCCCCAAAAATGTTTAAGCAAATAGCGCAAACGACTCTAAATTGTATATTTAAACGAAAATCCGCTGCACCATTCAGTTGACAGGAGACAGGGGACGGAAAGACGGGCGACTAATTGCAGTTCAAAGATTGCGCATACGCCGCATTTAACCGTGACTAATTTGTATTATTGGTATTATTTGGGGCCGGGAATTGAGACGGGCGGCCTCTTGAAAGGATTGCCGTCAAGTAGCTGCCGCTGACAGTGTCAATAGTTCATATGTGTGTGTGTGCGTGTCATAAAAAAAGGACTGCACAAATAAAACCCCTAACAGCGCTAAATATAAACAAATCAGTTGAGGGCAATACAAAAAGTGAAGTGAGCGGCTCGTCTGCAACG
>SCDY01001960.1:0-19872 GCA_004143825.1 Drosophila micromelanica | reverse complement strand
GCAACTGTGGGAAAATGCTTTTGGCCATTTGGCTTCCATAACTCAGACAGCAAAAAGGGGTATAACGAAAATGTTTAGATTAACACATATCCTGTACTATTCTGTGCAAATAAACAACAAAAGCATAGATTTTCTAGTTAGATGAAAACTTGCTAGTAATAAGTAGTTTTCAACATAACTTGTTGTCCTTTTCTTTTGCACCTTAATTGTAATAAAAATGTTTAAAAATTTATTTGATACCATAACATTGGTTGCTATTTTATCTAGTCAGTGTCAACAATGAACAGTTAAAATATTTGTTCTTATTCCTTTTGTTGTGCCGCCCCATGCAGAATATGCTGTCTGACTGACAGTATTAAATATTTTTCAGTCGACCATCCCGTTAAATAATTGTTTTGCAGCTTAGTAGAATTTACTGGCTTAATAGAAATGAGTTGTGTGGGAGTGAAAACGAGAACAGGGCTAAGCAAACAAATGAAAATAATAAATGAAAACTGTAAAGAATAAACGTTGTATATAGTATAAAATCTCTTAAATATGTAAATAAATATGAAAACCAATAAATGTTGATTAAAAAGCCAACTAAATAACTTGGTATAAAACAAAGCAAATTGTCGATATCTACAAACAAAAAGCGAAAAAAATAAAAAAAATAATATATCATGACTTTTTGTTATTTGAAGCTGAAAAAGATTCTGCAACAAATCTGGCAAAAGATATATTTCAATTAAAATAGTTGCAATATTTTTTTTGTAGCGCAAAATCGCTACAAGCTATAAGTTCGGTAAAATGCACATATATACATACTACAGTTGGAGAAAGCTTTTGGTGAGCTCTTCGAGAGTTACATTTCAATTCATTATTGTTAACAAAAGTTGGTGAAAAACTTCGCTGACAAAACTGAACTCGAGGCACGTTTTATAGCTATTGCCTTATGTCTCCACGTACTTCTAAGCGTAATTGATTGATTGATGGATTGATAAATGGATACTTGCTTGCATGTTCATTGAGCAAGTAATAGCTGCTCGAGCTAGTCACACACTCAATCTGAAATGACATTAAAGCCGCCAAAAACCGCATAATTTAGCGCATTTAGTCTTTAATTAAGAGCAGCGCATAGTTAGTTGTCAACGGATTTAAGACCGCCATAAGCTGGATAGCAGCCTGTTTTAACCGCATCGATATTAAATGCGTTGTCTAAAAGTATGCCGAAGAAATCTTTTCATCTAACGCAAAAGTTTGCGAGTATTGCAAATACATTAAGCGAATACAAGTGAACAAAATAAAAGCCAATGGCCAGAGGGCCAAAAAGTTGTGCAACTGAAACGACAAATATGCAAAGGAGCACTTGATAATCGACTGCCAAAGCAGAGGCTCAGCGAGTGGGAAAGGGAGTATAGGGGAATTTCGGGGTCTGCTAACAGCTGAAATTCGCAACTTGGTCCAAAAAGCGAAATTCTATTAAAATTCAATTGCCCGTAAATGAACTGGGGCGCGGAGTAAAAGAGACGAGCTTCAGGGTTCAAAGTCAGGACATTGGTACCGAGTGGCGCCAAGCGGGGTCCAACGGTTGTTGTTTGTCACTTAATTAAGGTTAATGTGAGCACAAAGAAGAGGACGCACCCGCCCACACCACCGCTTGGGTGACTAACTGACTGCCCGAGTGACTGGCAGCAAGGATTAACTTTGGATTTGTAAACAAGTTTTATACGTAATTTAATTTCCAATGAAAATATTCTGTCAGCCAGCTGCGGGCAACATTTATTGCATTTGACTATGGCCTTTAAACTAACGGAATGGGATTGGGGTGTGGACAACCGAACATAATGGTTTGTAAGGAAACGTGTGACACGTTTATTTCATTATAGCCACAAAGCAAACACATTTTCCCAGTTCTCACTGAGTGCGTGCACATATTAGAGCTTGGGTGAGCCACAAATGGCAGCCAAAATGGCATAAAATCAATTTAAAAGTTTTTTATTTTTTGAGAAATACACAACTTAACGATCCGTAAAATAATTTTAAAGTTAGCAGCAGCAAATTTAATTATGGCCGCAACTCAAACAAATGGCTCTAAATAAGCATTGCCAACTTTTCCACGCACAACCACAGACTGCAAACACACACAGTGAGAAAATGAGATAGTCTGCTGAATTTGAAATTTTCAAAGTTTTTCCAGCCGCTGAATGTATGCGCCTTTTTAATGCTCAGTTGTTGCATGACAATTTGAGTTTATCTGCCATTCATATTTCATATTTTCAGTTAAATTGAAGATAAGTATATGTAAATTGGTATACTCGACTCAATCTGAATGACCGCTGAAAAGTATGCTATTCTTTTACAAGCAAGCTTTGAAAATGACAAATAGAATATTGAAACTTTTTAATACGCCACAAGCTACAACACGCTTTTCCCAAGCAGACACGGTTTTTACAAATCGCAAAACTCTATTAATTATGAAAAAGGTAACACAATTATATTAGATACCCACAGATGAAATTTAAATAAAGATTTCTTAAGAACTTCATCTAGTGATGAAAGCTAATATAGCTCCTGCAAAATATTCGTTCCAAAAATTGTCTGTACCCCTGTGAAGTGTGTTGCTTACGGGATGTAAATCAGCTATAAAAAAATCGACAAACTGAGAGAGAGTCGCTTGACGTTTCTGCGGGTTGTTGAATCCCCCAGTTTGCGCTCAAGTTATAGTTGAAGTTCCCCAAATGCGCATTAAGGTCGCTGGGAATTTTGGCCCGATATTCTTATTAAAAATACTTGGCCAAAGTATTTTATATTATAAGCGCCTTCAATGCTTATCAGCTACAGCTGAAGTTGTGTCAAAGTTTGTGATTTTCCGCCTGCTGATAAGTGCCTTCAGATCGTAATATGCCGAAATGGAGCAGGTAGGGTAGGTAGAATACGGGCGAGGCAATAAACTATGGCTCGCGCAAATTCAGCCAAAGGGCAATGCACACACAAACTCAATACAGTTGCAAAAACAAGTAGGAAGGAAAGAATAAAAAAAGTTAAGCGCTACTTAAAAAGGCAGTTTTATTTGTAATGCCACTGCTTAAAACTTTTCTCATTAGTAACTATTTTTAGCGGCTGTTTAATTGTTGCACATGGACAAAAAAACTTTTCGAGCAGTTAAAATTGTTTCCAATTATTTTATTAATTATTTATTTTTTTTCTTGTATATATATATAGTTCTCATATATACCATCATGCTTTGCTGTGGCTTTCGGGAGCACGCGATTTGTGTAAACAAATTAAACGTGCCAAGCGCCCCTCAGGTACAAGCACAAACAAGTCAGAACGCTGCAGTCGGGCGTTAACGACTGTGTTATACTAGTTCTCGTTATTTATTTTTTTAAATGCATCGATTTAAAATGTAGATTCGATGTTAATGAAAGATTATGACCAGAATGCCATCAAACATGAAAATCAGTTCAGTTTTGAAAAATGTATGGGTTTATATATATATAAATACCATCATGCTTTGCTGTGGCTTTCGGGAGCACGAGATTTGTGTAAACAAATTAAACGTGCCAAGCGCCCCTCAGGTACAAGCACAAGCAAGTCAAAACGCTGCAGTCGGGCGTTAACGACAGTGTTATACTAGTTCTCGTTATTTATTTTTTTAAATGCATTGATTTAAAATGTAGAATCGATGTTAATGAAAGATTATGACCAGAATGCCATCAAACATGAAAATCACCATAGCTTCAGTTGCGAAACTGGGTAAGCATATTGGCCGGTAACGGCGAATTAACACGCAGATAGAATGTGCAGAGGGATGGCAAAGTGGGGGCAGGGGAAAACACGCAAACACACTCAAAGCGTAAAGTACGTGAGCAATAACTTTAACCAACAGCTAAAAATAAGAGCGTGTCGTGTTAGCTATTCTGACACGAAAGGGCACGTAAATTAACGTTTACTAATGGTAGGATATGGCTATTCAAAGAATTATCCTTACATAAAGATAAGCAAAACTTACGACATAATTTTATTAAAAATACTTTAAACTTTAAAATAAAATTACTAGAATATTTTATTGAACAAAATTTGAAATACATAGAAAATAAGGAAAAAACTCAACAAAAGCAACAAACTGGAATTCAATATCTTTATTAATATGTTAAGTATCCTTCAATGTACACACAGGTAATTAATACACAGGCTTGTGTACAAATAAATATATATAATTGATTTAAATAATTTCAATTAAAATTTTTTAAAACGTGTTTATGTTGAAAATACGTACTATTAACCCAAACCTAATACCAACAAAAGGCCAGAGGTACGTTCCTGAGATCCGAGCCCGCATCACTTCCGTCTCTAAACCCTTGCATAGCTCTCAGTAGGTGTAAACACTGCAATTCATATTTTTCGCAAGCGAATATGTTAGCCAAAATGTAGCAAACATTTAGTCATTAAGTGTAGGAAGTTTGTCAGTCTTTCCGTCCCCAGTCAGTAAGGCAGTATCAGCTTTTAATTAAGTGCCTTCACTCACAGATATAAACTGCTTTGGCAGCTCTTTTAGCCAGTTGCCATGCCTTAACATTCAGGCAAGCACACACATATTTACGGTTGGCCCGGATACTTTGATACTTTGTCGAATATTTGAATATACATAGATATACATAACTTTTGCAGTCATTTGCAATTGAAGCATTAATTTGACCATGTGGAATACCGCCAAATAACAATCTGCACAAGTGCAATTACAATTAGTATTAACTAATTTGTGCAGCGCATTTATTTAATTGAATTTACTCAAAACTGTTATAAAGAAAAACATATTGGAGTTGTATAGAACATTAAGATTCTACTTAAAATTTACAATATAAAATATATATATAATATTAGATGTTATTCATTTAGTAAGTAAGTTATTAACTATTTTTGGGTTCTTTCTCTAAGCACAGCTTAAACGTATTAGTATATGAAGTGTGTTTAAAGAACTTTTCGATATGTAAAATTCAATTTAAATGATATAGGATTAGTTTCTTTCCCAATAAAAATTATTTTAGTTTTAAGCGAATGAGATATTAGCTATTGATTGGAATTTCAATGAGTTTCAGTTTTATTGTTGCTATTGTGTTTAGATTCCAATTCCTATGGCATTTACAAATAATTCGTTCTAAAGCTTGAACTTCTAAAAAAAAATTAAGCTTAAATATAACTTTTAGTGTATATATAGACTATATATGTCTATATAGCAAGCATATGGCTTAGTTAGATTAATTTATATGACTATTAAGTTAAGAATTTTTTACAAATGGCAAACAATAAATTTTTTTTCGTTAGGGGATACTTTTACCCATTTTTATGAGACAAAATCCAATTAAATCATAATAAATATGATAGGACACTGTACTGTAGAAACATCTAGCTTATCTCTAGGGTATTTATATATGTATATATACATAAGGGTATTTATTACGGTATGTTCAGTTTAAGACTTAAACTTTGCTCCAACTCAAATATCTTACAAAAACACTTACATACATTCCTTAATGCATTTTCGTTTTTAGCTTAAGTTGTAAGTAGTTCTGCTCCTTGTTGTAAGTATTGTATAGTTTCCTTTTTAAGGCACTGACATTATATACACCTGACTCAACTTTAACTTAGGCTAAGGATTCTGAGGATCTATGTGGCTGGCGGCTTGCCGTGCACACGAAAGCGATATAGACACGTATAGTCCGGTTGACCGTGATTCGTCTCGATGCGCAGCTCGACGATCTCAAAGGGACGTTTGATGTCCACGTTTTGCACTGGAAAGAATTGTAGCGAGGCATCGTTATCCTGATATTCATATTCACCAAATAACACCGGTTCCTGATCTTTTTCATGCTCTAGGCCCTGCAAACCAAATGGAGATAAAAAATTTACGTATATGTAAATATTTCTTCTGTTTTAAAGACTCACCCAAACAGTAAAGTTACGCGGCGCCGAATCAATGCGTCCCGTGGGCGACAGGCTCTTTGATATGTGCTCCAGCGTAAAGCCCGTAACATAGACCATCGAGTTAAGCTTTAGCACTGTGTGGACATAAGACACTGCATTAAATTGTCCGTTCAGCAACTGGAATTACCTACCCAGAAAGCCGGGAAAGCCCTGAAAGGCCCAGCACTCGCCAGGCTGCACGTTGGGCGAGATGGCCACCCTGGGTGTATTGCTTGGATACCAGAGCGGTATTCCAAAGACAGAGATTTGCGCCGATTTGGTCTGATAGCTTTCCGTACATCGTGTGGAGAGTATTTGCCCGCCTGCTGACTCCAGTGCGAAATCCACGAGGCCCGTTTTGTCCGCATCGTAAATGGCCAGGACGGCCTTGACTATGCTGCGCACATCATCCTCGTGCATTTGCACCTTCAGCGCTTGGCTGCTTTCGTTTTGCTGGGCCTTCACGGCGATCAGAACCTCGCGCTTGAGCCGTTCGCTAATGTCGCTCATCAGCACAATACTGGAGCGTTCGATTTCGGCACGTATGCTATTGTTAGTGAGCTTGTTTAATGCCAGCAGCTGCTGCTCTAGATAATCTTTGGCCACGAACATGTTGCGCACCCAGTTCTGCAGATCCCCATCACTCAGCGTGCCATCAGGCGCCTGCTTGAAGCCCAGTATCTCCACCAGCGTCAGCTTCACCTGCTTATTGAGTAACGCAAACTGCGAATCATTCAGCTCCGCCAACTTGCTCTCAATTTCGGCGAGTAGGCCGCTAAAACGCTGTTCCCGCGCCAGCTCGAGCTGCTGCATGCGTGCCAGCAAATCTTCCTGGGCCAGATTCAAGCTGCTTATGGACTGCTGCAGATCGGCATTCTCGATTTGCTTATCCGACAGCGCCAGCTTGATGAAGGCGATTTCCCTGTTAAGTTGATCGATATGCTGCACCGTCGCGGACTGGGCAGACCCCTCTACACCTGCTTGTTGCTGCAGCGCCAAATTGATGCGTCCGTCCACAAATTTGCTGAGCTCTGGAGCGTCCAACAGACGCTTAAGTAGCGCTGTCAAATTGATGCGCTCCAGCAGCAACGTGTAATGGGTTTCCTCCAGCTTGAACTCCGATACGATTAGACGCTTAGTTTCCTCAAGTTGCGCGGCCGTTAGCTTTGTGGGTCCACCGTGCCACTCGCCCATCTTTTGCAATTGCAGCTTCAGCCGCAACGCCAAATCCGCCAGCTGCTGCTCGTTTAGCTGCGTCGTCTGATCCGCAAATTGCTGCAGATTTTCGCGCATCAGTTGAACTATGATTTGAATTTGCTGTGGCGACAGTTGCTGCTGCTGTCGGCTGTCTTGCTGCTGCAGCTTCAGCTCCACCAGCTGCTGCACGTAGCTGTTGACATAATTCAGTATATTCTCATACTCCTTCTGCGTAAGCGTCTTTTGCATATCCTGCTGCATTTGCTCCATTTGTACTCTGATGGCAGCTGCTTCCGGTTGCTGCTGCGGCAGCCACAGCTGAACCAGTTGTTCACGCAGCGGGGCAAACAGTGTCAATGGCAGCGGCAGCAACGCCTCCGCACGCTGCAGATACTCCAAACGCTGCTCCGACGGCAGCTGCAACCAAGCTGTAAAAGAAAGACACCAAACATTAGTTGGGCAATCGGAATCGAAATAACAGAATAATATCCTTCTACATTTGCAACTTTCTGGTTTGTTTTTATATTAGCTGAGCAATCAGGTAACTGTTCGTTGGGGAATTTTGGGACGACGCCAATGAGCACAAATGCAGAAGGATAGAGTTCTGTTCGAATATTGCCAAAGGAATATTGTTCAATTAATCGTTTGATCTTAATATATTTTACTTACCATTTCATCTCGCAATCACGTCGCATAACTCAATAAAATGGCAAATAAAACAAACTATTTACTTTAAGGCTTTCTAATTGGTTTGTACTATATTTCAAAATTGGTTGCATTTATATTAACAATTTGTAGTAATTTTTTAATTACAAATGAAAGATTACAATTTGAACTTTGTTCGACAACATTAAAAGAGGCGTTTGTGTAAATGTTGCAATTTGGGCCAATAAAAACAGCTTAGACGTGAGCTGTGCAAAAACTATTAATTTAAAATAATAAAATTTACACAGATTTAGTATTTCAGTTGTTAATACGAGACCCAAAAACAAAGTCTACAACAAAACAGAAAAAATGTTTTATTAATTCTTAATTTCTGCACAATTGAACAGCGTGGCGAGTTTTTTTTTTCTCTCTCTCTTTCTATCCTTCTCCATATTGCGTCATTAAGTAAGGGTGAGGGGATTGGGGGGATTGGTTGAGTGATGTTTGTATGTGTAGGTGGGGTTGGTCAATTTAGACAAACGATAAAAAAAATTATATAATGTTAGCATAAATCATACATATAGGATGTAACATAAAACGTTTAAACGAAATGTTAAACAAATGCTTGAATTTGTACTTTATGAATTGATCTTGGTTTAAGATAAAAAAATTAACAAAACGTTTCGAGCTCTTATTTGGGAAACAAAAGGTCATATGAGCAGTTGCTGCAGCAGTTCATGACCGAAACGAAAGCAGAATAGCTGAAAATATTCGTTAAACACGCTCGTAATAGACCTCATCATTACTGCTCTGAAACAATTGACGGCCCCTGTTGGCTACATTTTGGCCGATAGTCTTTAAATACAGCAGATAATCATCGGCCCAGTCACGTACGCGCACCGCCTGCTCAGCGGCCTGCGAGCGAAGGGAATCAAATTGGGCTGTACTCCAATAGGCGCTAACATCGATCGTGGGCAATTCGGGTAATGTGAATGTGTTAAGAGTTAGGGACTTAGGCGGGAAGCTTTCATTGGGATGTAGATAATAGAACAGACCTGAAAAGTTTCGAATTTGCAATTAGCGAAGTCAATATTTATATATGATAAACTTAGACTAGATTATGATTTTTTAATTTTGATGTATAAATTAAAATTTTTAAAATTCTACATAAGCTTAAAGTATAATTTCAGCGTAAGAATTTATTTCACGCAACTGTCATTCTATTTTCAGATAAAACATAAACGTGCCTATGGAATTTCCATACAAATTATGCACACATTTTCCATATCAATAACAACAGTAGCAACAACAACTGGTTGCTGACGTCATGCGTTGTCAACGATTAGAGACGACTAGTTTTACTGTGACACTTAACGCGAAGGTGAACTATACGCATGTGGCACAAGTTGTAGACATGCTCCAAGGTCAGCCATTGGCAGTCGCCCAATGTTATTTATATATATTTTACCTTAAATTAAATATGGGTATTTACATATTTGTATTTACTTTCACTTACCCGTTAGCAGCAGCAAAGGCAACATAATGAGTAAAAAGAGCAAAAAACGCTTCTTGGAGTTGTTCTCTGTGTTGCTGGACTTTAGCATCCACGTGTCCAAGCTGAGCACCGAGGCAATGCCCACGTAGACGTAGCGCATTAGGCTCAACAGGCTGCCAGCTATGAGACCATGCTCTTGTTGACGCTGCTGTCTGACGTAGTAGTTGTGATAGGCCCTTGATTCCGTTGGCGAAATGCTTGTAACGCGCGTCCACATGCTAGTCATGCTGCTGACAATGGTGCTGATGAAGCGGAAGAGCCACCAGCTCTGCTGCTGATGCTGGCCAAAATGCGTGTTGTCGACTTCATCGCCCGAGTCGTAGTTTAAATGCGTGTAATTCGCTTGATAGCGACGCCGTATGAACTCCTCCTGTGCCGGATTCTGGTGAACCATAAAATTGACACGTTCATCGTGATTCTCCAGGCTGCGACGCGACATATTCGGCATAGCAACAATGCCCGGTGCCAGCTGCCGTCGATGCGGCGACAATTCCGAATAGGTATAGTCCGTTTTAGGCGTTTTGCTGCGATGCATAATGAGATTAGCTGGGGTTAAAAAAGGTTTACAAATAGCAATTGTGCTGACAATTGAAGTCAAGTAAAAGGTAACAACTTTATCAACGCAGTTATGATCAAACAGAATTAACTGTCATCCAAGTGCCGAGTGGCCACTTCAAGTGTGGCCACTTCAAGTTCGTTTGCTACTCACTTCCAGTATTCGCCGGCATCCCTGTATTCAATATAGGCCAAATGATCGCCGCTCAAATTGGCATTGGTCTTGCCATTAAAGCGTTGCTTCTGCAGCTGTTGTTGTTCCTGTGTGGTGTTCAACACATTCTGTGTAGTCTCCAATTGGCTGCGTGGCGTGGATGTAACAGCGGTCAGGCTGTTTAGGGTATTTCCCAGGCGCCTACTGGTGTTAGTGAACATTGTGGTCACCGTGGATTTAGACGTGCATGTGCTGCTCGCTGCCTTGCGCTTGGCCTCTGGCGTCGTATTATCGCTCGAATAGTCAGAAGTTAGCAGGGTTGCCTTTTTATTATTGCTGCTAATTTGGCTGCTGCTTCTGGAAGCGGTTGTGTGCGTCTCCACCACGTGCTCCTCCACAATGGTTCTGTAAGAATTTAAACAAGTTAGCTATATTAGCGGAAACAAAACCGATAATATACAGTATGAGGAATAATTAACACAAGATGTGAATCAAAACAAACTACAAAATATGCTCATAAATGTGGTTTACAAACAGAAGCGCAGTTGACCTTCAACCAGCAACGGCATTTGGTTTTTTTTCTTTCTATTTTTGTGGCTGTACACAACGACAACATGAAAATGAATCTCTCATGGCCAAGTTGCCTCCGCCCCTAGCTCGATGTCGTCATCAACAAAACGGCGCGGCAAACAAACAGGCGGCAATACATTAGTAAGAGCAAGTCACAAAACGCACGTTTGATTCAATTCGCGCGCTAAAAAATAAACATACATGTATGTATATGTATATGTATATTATTCCCGCGTTACACGCGACAGCGCACCCTGTATAACAACGATTTTAACACATTCACATTCTTAAAAGAAATGAGTCACTGCTAGGGATGCGAATACAAGTGATTGTGATCGTGACTGCACCAGCTATAAAATATGATGCATATATTTCTTATATTTATAATTTAAGTTTTCCTTTCAGTTGGCATATTGTTTAATACAAATTAATATTTAGCAAATTTTAGTACTGTTTTAGTTGTGGTGTTTCGTTAAGAAGAATTTCAATTGAACTAAACATACTTAGTAAGGAATTAAAACAACTTTTCAGTTAATAATTTCGAGAGCGACTAAATAAATGATGTTTATATAATAGGTGAACAATTGAAAAGAATGAATTCACATTACAGCACACTTAAGTTTTTCGCTCCAGTTTGCAGGCATATCACTGTGACTTGCCAGATGATCACAGTGAGAGTGTATATCTCTTGTATTCCAATTGCTCGCTTTGAAATTACAATTTCGTGCCGAGGGTGAATAACAAGCATATGACGTCATGGTCACAGACAGACACATACATACAAAATAAAACTCTCACGCACACAGGCTGACCATGCGGCTGAGATATTGTGTTGTGCGCTCTGCCTTTTGGAGGAACGTTTGTTTAGTTGTTCCCAAAGTAACGATATATTAAAATATTACTGACCGACATTGCCAAATTCTCCTTAATTACCGGGAGTTCTTTTCTATACACATATCTCGTTATGCGCTGATAGGGCTACCATGATTGAGCGATAAGCAGCATGTTCTAATTGCGTTTTTATATTTTAGGCTAGTATCTAAATTTTTGTATGTATATGCATACATTCATATATGTATCAAGTGTACTCACTGCACATTTGGTGCCGTGGAGGGCTTCTTCTTCTTGTGATGCACATGCCCCTCCTCCCCGGCATGCTCACAATTCTCATGATCGCAGCTGGAACGCAGGAATGGAGTCTTGGAGCGCGAACGCCGGCGCGTCTCTATATGGTAGATTTCATTGCTCATAGCTGCTTAATTTGGCTGCAAACGGGAAGAGTAAACAAATGAAATTAACGCTTGCGGGGGGAAATAAATAAATGCCGAGAATTTTTTCCTAACTGTGTGCACCATTTGATTGTGTATAAAAGTGTGTATGTCTGCTACGGGCGTGGGTTGTTTACAATAAATTGGATTTCACTTCACGATGGGCGGGGGCCAAACGGGCATTACAATTGGTAATGAAATAAAGTCTGTCGAAACTTGTAACACTTAAATACATAAATGCATGGGTATTGTGTGTGTGTGCCCGGTTTTCTTTTGCGCTTGTGTGCTCAAACAATCGGGCCCAAAGCATTAGTATTCCAAGTTATGCAATGTGTGTATAAATGGGTGCAGTTGCTCGGGTTTTAATTAGATTGTAATGAGAGCGCCGCCAGTGACTAAAAATAAAACAACCAGTTGCAGTGGTGGAAAGCCCGCACGCATTGCCGGCGGACCATGCGAAAAGTCGACGAAGCTCTACAATTTGTAATAGGGGCACTCAGCATGAGGAAAGCATAAAAATAAAGAAACATATATAAAAAAAAAAGAACAGTGTGTACACGACATTAACCAAACAAGGTTTGAGTGTAAATCAGTAAAACGCTTCTCTTTGGCACAAGCACCCACAATTTCAATGCATTTTTTTTTTGGATAGGACGTGTGAAAATCTAAATACTTTTTCCTCCCCGCAACAGCGTCGGCAAGCGCTGCGCGTCGTTTTTATTGCGTGCCAACTGCGGCACACACACACACACACTCATCCGCACAAGCGTACGTGCATGCTTACTTTTCATACATTCAAGTTGTTTAACACTGGAATAGATTTTTTTATTAAACTGTGCTTTTGCACAATTTTAATTTAGAGTGGCGGTCGCAACGTTTTATAAATAGACTTTACGCACTAAACAAAAACAAGTCCGACTCAAGCAAGAGAAAAATCACTAATGATTCGATAATAAAGCAGTGAATGCCACACATAGTTTGCGATATATCGGTTGGTTGTGGTCTGCGATATATTAGCTGCAAGACTTTCACATTATGTCACTTTAATGCGATAGGCCGATATATTACCCAAAGGTAATAATGCGATTATATCGGTGTTACACAGCGGGGAATCCGCTGCGATATTTGGGTATGCATCTCATATTTGCCTACAAAAATGCGCGAATACTCCTTGCTCCACATTTTATAGTCTTTTGCCACAAATGAAAGGCATCAATATGGCGTTTGTTCTATAATAGCATGCGTGCATTTTGCGACTCAACATCCAAAATACGAAACAGTTATATTTATAAACGATTTAATTTGTTTACATCTATATTACGTTTTCAATAGTGGACAGTATAAAAATATTTCTCGTGTAGGTGCAACACTTGCCTAGGTCCAGCAGACTATTGATAGTATAGCTCTAGATTCATGCCATCGTGAATTTCATCTGCAATTGCAATAATTAAAGATTGTTAATAGTCGATTAAAAGCAAAAAAATTTGCAGGAACAAACAATCGGATAGGCGAATTGGATCCTTATAAATGGTATACCACTTTTTTAGGACAATCTTCTCGTGTTTTGTGCCAGTCTGCGCCGCAATCAGTTTCTTGAGGTCGCCAATGGTGTCATCGGGATTGCACTTAACACGCACCTGCATGACATGTTAAAAATCAATGTTAAATCATTTTTAAATTATATTCAATACAAGTTAATTACCTTCTTTCCCAGCCGATCATTGCAAGTTATTTCAATCATATCTTAGTCAGTTTTGTTTTCACCTTGCGCTGCTACAACATATGTATTTCGATTGCTACACACCGACTATGGCAATCGATACATTTAAGTGTGGCCAGACTGTTGAAATAATTATTTACAAAAAAGAAAATAAACTGCCAGACAGCGAATTATGTACAAAAAGTAATCTGAAAAATTGTTGTAAACATGTCCATGATTCCATTTTTTCCGAGTCTCAAGCCTTCGGTGGCCAATCGCCTTTGGTTCGATATGACATCCGACGACGAGGTGCAGACCAAGCGTTATGAGGACGAGCGCAGCAATTGGGTATGTTTGATAAATATATATACATATGTACATATAAAAAAAGACAATATTTGATTTTCTCCTTTTATTCAAGCGCGAGTCCCTAAAAACAGCTGCCACGGATCTACAGCCCTTGGGCAAGGTGCACACCATAACCGGCGTCGAGACCGACGACGAGGACGGTAAGTTTTAAGCCGAGCGTAGGCATAACAATAATATAAATACTACATATATTTAATTATAAAGCCAACGATGATAGCGAAGACACCGACAGTCATGATGAGGAGGACGACGAGACCAATGATCGCGTCATTCCAGTTACCCAGGATTTTTATTCGGCCGATGATATACAAATGAATGATGAGACTTCGCCCACGGCACCTTAAAGAAAAGCATTGCATATATACACCGTTTAGTTAATCACTGTTGCGATTACAAAGTTCCCTTTACAAACTGTAATAACAAATTTCGTTTTACTTTAAGCTTAAATAAATTATAAACATAATAAGCAAAATAGTTCAGAGGGGGTGTTTGGTGGTTATCATTGTAATAAACTGCTGACAAGTTTCATATCCAGCGGCAAACTGGTGAAAGGAAAGGGAGTCACAAAAGGTTTTGGTCTGGGCTCTAATAAGTGTCTACTTGTGCAGCGCAGCTGTCTCCAATTTTGGCGCTGGCTTCGAGACCAGGCCAGAAAGCAATTTCTTGATCTCGGCAATGGCACGACCCGGATTTAGACCCTTGGGACAGGTGCGCGTGCAGTTCATGATGGTGTGGCAACGGTAGACGCTGAACGGATCCTTCAGCTTATTCAAACG
This sequence comes from Drosophila micromelanica, assembly GCA_004143825.1. Classification (NCBI taxonomy): domain Eukaryota; kingdom Metazoa; phylum Arthropoda; class Insecta; order Diptera; family Drosophilidae; genus Drosophila; species Drosophila micromelanica. Next base: position 5,138 of record SCDY01001960.1, on the reverse strand, counting down.
CTCCACGGTGTTCTCGTCACGCGAATCGATTATCCAGCGATAGGCCTGCATTAGCACAGCCGGCCCCAGATATTTCTCGGCATTCCACCAGTACGATGGGCATGAAGTTGAGCAGCAAGCGCACAAAATGCACTCGTACAGGCCATCCAACTTGGAGCGATCCTCCACAGATTGCAAGTACTGCGCCTTGCCCTTTTGCTCGTCTGCTTCGTTTCTAAGCGGGTTATGCATAATTAATAGGGATTTTAAATCGATTTATAAGCCAGCTGTTAATTACTTGCGCTGCAGCCAGGGCTGAATGTTTTTGTACTGCTCGTAGAAATTGTTCATGTCCGGCACTAGGTCGCGCACCACATACATGTGCGGCAGCGGGTACACCTTCAGTGGCTTCGAGCTGGCTGCATCAATCTTGCTGATGCATGCCAGGGTGTTGGTGCCGCCAATGTTCATGGCGCAGGAACCGCAAATGCCCTCGCGACAGGAGCGACGGAACGTAAGCGTCGGATCTATCTCGTTTTTAATCTTGATCAGCGCATCCAGCACCATGGGCCCGCACTCGCGCATGTTTATCTCATAGGTCTGCATGTATGGTTTTTCGCCAGTATTGTCTGGATTCCATCGGTAAATCTCAAACTTCTTAATTTGCGCCTCCGGCGCTTCCTTCGGCTGTGCCTGCTGTTCCATCTGAGTTGTGTTGCTGATTGCGCGCAGCTGAAAAAAGCCATTATACAGTTAGTTTTTGCAATTGTTCTCTCTTTGGTCACGCAATGCAAAATGTGGCCTATTGCCCAACGTGAAAATGTTTACATAATCGCAAATTGCGACATTTTTGCGACGCCTTCGAACTGCATTTTATCAGCTGTTAACTAGTTTTACTTATGTTTTTGGTAGTTCTTATATAACAATAGTGGCCAAAAAGCCGCACCATACACGTCCCCACACAAAGGGAAGACGTTTGGCACTTCTACAGCAGCTGCTGCTGCTCCCTCACCTGGTGACGTGCCGCCAGGGAGCTGGCGCGGCTCAACACTTGTCTGGCTTCGTTTACCAACATTTTCACAGATTTTTAAAACGTGATTGAACCGACACAGCGTTTGCAATTAAAGAAAACAATACGTTGTTTTACGACTGAAAAATTCAAGTTGCAATCGAGAAGTTTGCACAACGAAGAGCTAATAAACAGAGTTGTCAGATTACGTCAATCAGTGCGTGCTAGCATAAAAACGACTAAATATCCCAAAAAGCTATTCGTGATTAAAAAAACTATCGATAGCTCTTCAGCGCGCGGCAAGTGTGACCATCTTTTGCGAATGGCGCTGTTTAAATTTCTAATACACACGCTAATGCTTTAATAGTTATTTAAGTTTAAATGTATTTCTAAAATAACAAAATATGCAGCTTGCAATAATAAATAAAATGGTTGTTACAGTTTTTCAAAGCGAAAGGATCTCAGATTTGGCTAACTGTTTCTACCGCGCCTTGGTGGAATTGACGATTACTCTGTTTCTCAAAGTTAACTGGAAGAACGGAGGGCTCCACGCCAGACATAGTTATAGACGCGTCCATAGCACATTGCTGCAAGGGCGGGTAGGACGCAGAGATGCTAGAATATATACAAACATATAATTTGATTTAATATTTAAATGAAGTACTTCAAACTACCCAGGTGCTGGATACCCTTGCAAACCCTGCATTTGCACTTGCACATGACTATAAAACGAGATTTTAAGCGTTCAATATAAAGTGTTATCTACTATTAAAACTTACCTGGTGGTCTGTGCTGGATGTGCATATGTTTGCGGATAGACATTTGTCTGATAGCCCGGCGGTGGGTAGAGGGTAACGGGTGCACCACCAGGCAACGCATGCGAAGCCGAGGTAACTGACACTGGCGCTGGAAATAGAAATGAAGCAAAGAATTAACTTTAAAATCAAAGCACATAGCATATATATATAATTGACAAATACACGCCCAACGGATAACCATATATTAAATTGATTTCTAAGAACTCTTTTGACTTACTACAATCGCTGATTACATAGCCAACATTTTGTTTTGCTTTTTGCTTTCGTCTAATAAGTACCAAGGTCGATACTACGAAAAATATTGAAAATGCTATAGAAAGTGCAATTATAAATCCCTCCATTTCTTCCACTTGATGCCTAGCAAATAACCAATTTGACGTACATAGAAAAACGAACTGAGCATTGGATCGATAACTACGTTATGTTAGTCCCCGTTTATGTCTAATCAATGGGCAATATTAGCACAGATAAGGAACGATATCTGCTGGTTTTTAGCGTCAGGTGTAAATAAAACAAAACCACGAATATAACAAGAAATTAGTCATAAGAAGACCGTTTAAGAAAAGCCATATTGCGAAAAACAAACATACTTTTTGTATCGAAAAATGCAATAGATTAAAAATTAAACAATTTCATTTAACTGATAATATGTATTCTACAGACTTCGCCGATTAAAGATATAGCCTACAGGCTGCAACTTGTAAGCTGCGAACTTTTAATTGAGCGTGCACTAATAAAAGCAATGCCTTCCAACTGCATTGTTGTGGGGGGAAAACTCTAAAACAACCCAATGAATCAGAAACATTTTAAAGACACTTGCCAAGTGCCTCGCAAACTATAATATAAAAGTTTCCTAAATGGTATTTATTTTGGCAAGTCAAGAGCAACGCAACTTTGACAATTGTTCAATGACTTTTTGTTGGCGCTAACACAATACATATTATACAGTATATATATATATATATATATATATATATATGTATATATATATATATATATGTATATGAAGCTACTATTAAATGGTGCATGTAGGAAGATAGCGAGCGCAAAACTTTGCGGCGCATTCTCACCTAGGCAATAGGCATATTAAAACTGAAAGGCATAAAAACTCGAGTTGCAAAAGTTTAAAAAGTCCGTTGAAGGAGCGCGCACTCTTGGTTCGCTTTATGAGTCCGAACCAAACAAATAGAAACCCAAAAAAGGAATAACAAAAATAAAATAAAAAAAAGTTAAAGTCAAAAAAGGAATAACAAAAATAAAATAAAAAAAAGTTAAAGCAAACAAAGCAGCACACAAAAGTTGAGGAGCGTATCAGCAACTGCAGCCCTTAATTCCCAAACCAACCCCAATCACCCCACCCCTAGCTCGTTGTCTCATTCAAGGCAAATATACATAAGTCTAAACAATGCAAAAACTTGAACAAAACGCTGGGCCAGGTGAGTTGTCCGCCCGCTGGGCCTTTCTAAGCCCAGACAAAACACATAGAAATGGCAACAAAATGTCATAATAAATTGGCATTACAAAAGGCAAACATTTTAAAGAGCTAGCTTAACTGCAGGTAAGAAATATTGCTTTGATTGAAATTCGAGTGTTTTTTTTAGTGCATGCAAATGACGTCAATGATGATGAGACCAGATAATTAACAAGTTTTTAAATTTTTAAAGGGAATCCAAGTAAATAAGTACGATTGCTTTGGAAGCCGGGCGAAAGCTCTAGAAAACTTTCAAGGGGCTGACTAAAAAAAAAAAACGAAAAAAAAAATAATAACACATTTGGCAAAATCAATACAAAATGCGGGAGCAAAATGTACGGGCAAGATAGACGTTTAGATTTACCAAATTGAGCGAACCACTTGATAAATGTTTGTGGTGCGTCAAAAATACATTTACGTCTGTAATACTGCCACCCAGTTGCCCTTTCCCTACACTCCTCGCCTTCATTTTATCACGTTTTGTGCTGCTGTTTATGGCTGTAACAGTTTTTGCGTGTGGCATGACGCACGCACACTCAAATAGCTGCATGTAAAACTGTTGATATACAAACAGATACACACACACACCCACACAGCTTGCAAAACTTTGTGTCTATCAATGGGGAGACAAACGTCACAAAAATAGCATTCCGATTTTTCTGTTCCAGTCAACTGCCTGACAATATTGTCAAAGTTTTTTGTGTGTATTAAAATCGCATTCATAAGGCGGCATGTTCCAGGGGTGCAATAAAAAAAAGACCCTAGACAGACTGCCAGCTAAAGTCTGATTTGAAGTTATTTAGTAATTCGAAAGCCTTTCCCATATCCAAGTAAATTAGTTATGCCCCATTTGCCGTGGGACAATCCAGTAAACACCGATTGGCTGCTCGGTCTGTTCATTTTTTCATATAAATATCATTGAAACGGTCTCCAACTCACTCGCTCTTCCAACAGAGCCATTTTTAGTGCTTGTCAATGGCCTCAAATTGACTACAAACTTGTTGCCCCTGCAATTATTACGCATACGGTGGGTGGTGCGGCTGAACTTAGTATATACATATATGAAGAGGTTGCTGTTGCCTTTGATTTAGTTGAACATTGTCAAGTGGTTTTTGTGCACTTGGCAGTGGGCATTAAATTGCCAGTTAAAATGATACAGTGTCAATACGACTAACTAAAATGTAAACGAAAACTTTTATATTTCGATTGAATTAGCAAAATGTTTCTAAATGTTTTTGAGTGTCTGTCAAATGTTTAAAATAAACCTTTTTAATAATACAAAAGGTTTTATATTACACTGAAACTAGATATAAATAATATATTTATTTCTAAATTATTAAAGTATTTTAAAGCACATTTAAACTTTAAGAGATGGTACTTACTATATAGCTTAATGTTCAGCAGAAAAGCGTAGCGTTTCTTCAGATTTCACTCCAGACGCTAATCTGCTCGACAATGAAGAAATGCTACAGGACATAGCCATGCTTGAAAAGCCGGTTAGAAAGCTGGTGCTGATTTCTAGAGCGACAGGTGTCCATCTCTTAATGGCTGTGAACACAGTGAATGTAAAATCTTCGTTGTAATTTCAACAAGACATTTTTATGTCTGCTGCTGCTGTTTGATATACATTTTCATTACACGTTTGAAGTGCATCAAGTTTGATGTGGCATTAACCGAAGCAAAATAAACAAGTAAGATTGCTCTAGTCGGGACCACCCGACTAGGAGATACCCTGAACCCAGCATTTAACACATACACACACACTCTCGGCACTTAATAAGTATTGAGATAGTTAAAAATAAAAAAAAATTAATTCGCAATTAACAACGAAAAATGAAATGCACCACGGCTTGACCGTGAA
>SCDY01001959.1:0-20373 GCA_004143825.1 Drosophila micromelanica | reverse complement strand
CATTATTTGTCCTCTAAATTGATTCTGCATTTTAAAAATATGCACTTTTGCAAATATCATTTTTATGATTTTTTGGAAAAAATCGTGTACTCCCCCCTTATGAATTTTCGAAAAAAAAAATGTTTCAAAATTTAAAATTACGAGTTTGTATTTTTAATCGATTTTTTCGGCCACAAATAGTATAAAAAACAACATTTAACTTGATTTTGAGGGGTTCAAATTTGTTGTCAAAAATCATGCCAAAATTGAGAAAAATTTTGACATGTAAAGCTCTCGGACCCATAGGTCCCAGACTTCTGACCACAAATAGTATAAGAACCAACATATTACATTTTTTTTTATCCGGTTTTCAAGCTAGAGACTTGAAATTTTGTATATATATGTATATATATATATTGCGGAAGTGCTCCTTCTTATCAAGCCTCCACAACATTATCTATTCACTAAAAAAATATGTGTTTAGGAAAGGAAGTTGCCTCTATTTTTTGAGGAAATACCGATATGTCGGAATAAGAGAGTGTTGCATTTGTTTAAACGTGCTCAATTAAACAAATTCAATTTGAATTACTTTACGGTCACTTTAACTTGTCACTCTGTAGAGTTTCCAATTAACCAGAAAACAACAAACAGCCCTCAGCTCAAAGAGCTGCCAGTTTAAATCCCGTAAGCTCCGAACGATTGCAACGGCACAGAGCTGCTCGTGTCCTCGAAAATCGCGACAAGGATTTTGGCTCAGCTTTTGACGTCAATCACATACTTTGCACTGGCATTTTCAATTTAGCCCGGCGATAGAGACGGAAAATTCGCAAAAAAAAAAAATACAATATAACCGCATTTTTGCATGCGCATAAAGCGGCGGTAATAATTTTAATGAAAAGCCAACAAATGAACGTCACTTTCAATAAACAAATGACGCGTGCTTTGGTTTTTAATGGCCAGCACTTTTGGGCCATTGGCAATGGCAATGGCAATGGCAATGGCTGACGCACAGTCGCAGCCATTTTGTTGTAATTTTAGTGCGGCGGCTGTAGCGGTAAATTTGCGCCATGATTTATTTGAACGCATTTCCCCCGTTCATTTTGATTTCATAACGATTGCCGTGTAACAGGCAATTTAAGGGTCATTACAGTAGGACAAGTGGTGCGGTGCAGGGGTCCGAGAGGCTGAAGTAGGCCTATTCACCGCAACAGCAGCAGCAACAGCAGCAGCAGCCGACGCCATCTTGATTAATGCCGGCCAGTAAGGCACATGTGCCAAGTGCTGCCTACTTTTGGCGGCAGGCAGCGCATTCGAGTTGTTAATTGCTAGCCATAAAATTTGCTAAAGCGCTCGCTAACACGCAAGCAAACAAAAATAAAGAAATAAAAAAAAAACACACGAAGTTAAAAATAAAGCACTATAGAAAAAAACACAGCGAAAACTGAAATCGGGCAAAGCAAACATTTCAATTTAATTTGGCAAACCCCCGTCAGCCAGATTTTCATGTAATTACGAGCATGTGCCCGGGTCAGCACAGAGCCAACGCTGATGCCGAGGGGGCAGTTTCACGAGCTCCTTGACTCGTGAAAAATTGAATTTATAACAAGCCAAAGTTACATGTCCTTCATTCTCTTTTCATCTCGGCTCGCTCTGTCTCTTTCCACTTACATGTCGGCGCGACTTCCTGGGCGATGACTTTATAGCAATTTAATGTTCCCCATTTTGTTCCTGTTGTTGTCGTTGATGTTGCTGTAAAAAATGATATTGTGTTTTCCACTGTTTTCTTTAAGGAGGGCACGCCCGAGCAATCTGCCATGACCCAAGCGCAGCAAAACATAGCGCGGTAATTTGTCTGGCCTTCATCAAACGATTCGGCGCTTATGATTTCGCTTTTTTTCACACGTTCCTCAAAGTCGCAGACGCACACGCTCATTTGTAAGCGATTTGTTGAAATATGAGTGAGCTTAAAATCCGTTTTTTAATTCAAAAGTTATCGAATATAATTTATTAAATTGAAACCAAGTTATAGTATTCACAGTTTCGTTTCAATGATACAAATAAACCCGATATTGTATTCAGCACAACTAATAATTTTTACTTATATTTATATATAGATATATATAGATATTATTTATTAAAAAAACTTGTACCAGACACCAAATTAAAATGTCCTGTATCTGCTTAAATGCAATTAATACAAATGTTCGTTTTTCTTTGCATTTCCCCACCACACAAATTATAAATTAATCTTCCATTATAAACATTTCCATTTAGTTAATTTGTAAGAAGCAAACTGCGCATTTAGGCACATCTGGCTAGACGGACAAATAAAATGTATCTAATGCATCGACGCTCTACTTTTCTTAATGTTTTTTTATTTTTAGCCCAAGGAGTTAGCAGACCTTGGTATATTAATTGCCTAAAAAAGCTGAATAATCGACGTAGTTTTTGTGGTCTTGATTATTTATATTTCTTTCGCTTCTTTTCCTACATACACATTATTTTTTTAACTTTTTCACCCTTACATGAAAATTTAAATTAACAAAAACCAAATGGAATTGCTTTTGCCTAAATTATTTAATAAATATTTCGAATAAAATAAATTAAATACATTTGAAAAACAAAAAAAACAATTATAAATAAAACAGTCAAGTTTTTAGTTTCGTGTATAATGGTCATTAAGCTTAGCTAACTACAATTACCCTCTATTATTTATATGCCTATTGCACAGTTCCTTCTAACAAAAGATAACATTGTTATTTCAGTGTAATTAAATGAGCTGCAATCAACCACAAATCCATAGCAAATACATCGATTTGTCATTTGTTGTTACACACACGGCTTAAATGTGCTTTCGCTGTTGACATGGGAGGCAAAGGATAACAATTAAAGTTTGGGTTGCTTTAATAGCAAATAGAATTAAACAATTTGAGATTCATTAACCTTGGCAGCATTTCCCAAAGTTATTCCAAAGTAATCGCCACATCTCATCAGCAACCGCAACCAGGAGTATTGATTGTTGGATGACAGTGAACCCCTATGTTGTCATGGTTATTGATGCTGGCTTCCCGCACTGTCGCATATTAATTATGCTCTAGGTCAGCTTTTGTCTGCTGCCCATAAATTAATAACAAAGTGTGTGTGTGTATGATGGAATTTAGTGTGCTCATAGTACAGTAAATTAAGCAATTATCTGCATTATTTTCTTGACGGGAAGCATAATTATTAAGCATTCGCATTTCAAATTATCAAAATTAACAACCACATGCACAGCATAAAGTCAAATTGGGATCGTTTTGAATATCCACATCGACAAGTGGGCGCCAACTGGTGTGAGGCACTGTTTCTTATCCAGCCGGCTTTACTTATTTGCCATGCACGCCCAGAACAAGGAATTAAATTCAAATTGACTTTCGAATGCCTGCGGTGCACACTGTAACAGCAACAAAGGACGCGCACATCAGGAACATTTTTCTTTAGCTTTGTATATTTAATTTCGCTTTTTTTATTTGGCCGGCTATTGATTTAGCTTTTTAATCTCGTTGCGGTGCACTGGAGCATATATCCATACCCAACATTTTCTCTCATTTGCGAACATTCTGGAAGTCGATGATGACGTTGCTCCATATGCAAATTGTTGCTAACCGGCTGCGTCATCCTCGCCATTTTTGTAGGCGATTCGAGGGTTGATTGGAGCATTTTGTGCTGACGCATTTATGCAAATCTGTGTCTGGGACAAGGTCTATGCAAAACAGTGGTTAAACAAAAATAAGCGTCCTTTGCTATTGTACATTAGTTTAAATCGATTTAACGTGTTTTCCTGATTTACCTGATCACCCTTTCGCTGGAGTACCTTCCATTGTTTCCGCTGGTGCTTCCCTTTTTCCGGAGCTGCTCAATAGCCCGTCAAAAGCAGCACAGAAATCAACTTATTTTTCACACCATTCACCGCCCACACAAACTAACAATTGTTGGACAGTTTTTATTCACATCTCCGCAACGATCCCTTGACAATCTGACCTTTTGCATGCGCACATTAGAATTCCATTCCTTTCGGAGTAGACAAATGGGCGCCCATTCCGCGACCCAGTTCAACCGAAATGAACAAAAGTTTTATTGTGCTGCGTGAACTCTTAAAAGAAACGTTGATTTCCCATTTACAAATATTTTTGCTACATTTTGCTCGAGTTATTTTTGGGCTTCTTTCGGCGACAGATTTCACTTTTCCACATTGTCCACTGTTCACAACTGCCAGCGACCGGCGACTCTCTGATTAATGCATTTTTTTATTCCCCCGTATTCCCGCAGGATTTAATTAATAATCTCGACTTTTGGCGTGTGAAAAGAATTAATAAATGGAGAAAACCAATCAAATTAAGCAATTAAGAATCGAGAGTGCCTAGACGATACTTTGCACTCAGCTCTGAAAGTCATATTCAGCTGCACGATATTTTTAATTTTATTTTTGTGACTTTCAGGCGAAAATTCAGTTATAAGCATAAAACCGTTTTTATATCAATGTTAACCATTAACTTAAAATTAAAAAAAAATACACCTTAGACAGATTTAAATAAATTGTTAAGATTAAACTTTTTTATACATAAAATCCATACTAAGACATCTACAATCTGTATAAATATATATAAGCTACTAAGTAAATATATATGTACATTAAAGAGGTTCCGATTTTAATTTCACAGAATCCTTATAAATGCACTTTCTCGTACCAAATTACATATTAACAGACTGCTGAAAACATCAATATAATGCTTGTGGGTTTTCAAAATTTGGTATCTTTGTAACTACTTTAATGCAGATTTTTTTTTTTTTTAAATTTAACCATTAAAAATTATTATAATGACAAAAATTGTATTTTTTTTATGTTTAACCATTGTAAATATGCTAATTTGATATATAATATGCATATTACTCATTGGAAATGCCATTTGCCAGCTGACGGAATAAATAAAAATATTGAATAAATTTATATAAATATAATTATTCCTAGGAACAATTATGTATTTACCACATGTCGGATAAGCTGTAAAGCACGTATAAGTAGAAATGTAAATACGATTAAGCCACGTGTAAGGCTCAATTCAATTGGCTGTGTGATTGCTGGCCGACTGACCTTTCGAAACAATTTAATATTAAAGGTCCCGGTGGCCGAGTTAAACCTCGAAACTCTTGCTCCAACGCCACTTTATAATTCATGGCGCTCGCCGTTTATCGCATAATTTCGCTCTTCTCACCCACGGCAATGTTTCTGTGGCCGGATCCTCTTTCTGCGAGCTCTGCATTATACACATCACTTTTACACTTTTGTTGGCTTGTTAAATATTAACGCAATTTCACTTTGGCCAATTACACTGCAACCCATCCACATCCACATCCGCATCCGCATCCGTATTCGCTTTCGCAGCTCGCATCCCGAGCGTTGAAAACGACGCTTCATGCAAATGTTAATGGAACTGTGCGGGTGGACTGCACAGAGCAGAAAAGCATCGAAGCAACAAGCGCATTTTTCTTAATTTAAAGGATAGAGGGTAAGCTTTTTATAGCTGTCCTTCTGTTTGTGCACAATTCGTAATCGAAATCGATAAGCAAAGGTTGCTCGTTAAATTCAGCAAAGCATAAAATTTTCATGCCAATTTGCATATATTTTGGTTTCTTTCTAATTTTTGTGCGCCGTTTATTTATTTGGCGCACCTGAGCAACAGCTGCCCTTTGTGCCGGTGAAGTCAATAACACAAACCAACAGACTTTTTGCCAGCGCACTTGACCGACCAAGTCGGCAAGCCCACCAAGTGATACCGAAAACTAACAAAGCGGCTGCCTGTCTATACAAATGCAAACAAATCGTCGCTGTTTGTACTCTGGTCGCCGTGCGAAAGGTTAATGTCTGCTTTAGCACTTGTATACAATTACAAAAGGTAAATCGATGCGTTACTTTTGCTGCCTTTTGAATTTTTATTTCAATTTAAATTCGATTTCAATTAGTACCGTTTGCGTGCGATGTATCGATAACATTGGACGCGCACGATCAGCTGTGATCCGCACAGAAATACCAAAAAAATACCAAACAGCTGTTCGTCGCTGTTGTTGTTGGTTGTTTACGTCGACTAGTGGACTTTGGCTTGCCCCGCGCTTTGTTTGCAATTGCCGGCTTTAATTGTTAATCATGTTCCGATTAAAAGCAAATAGGAGTCGCATAGGCGCCGCCTTGGCTGCTACGCGCAACTCCACAACAACGACAACGCACGGCAATCATTATCAGTACCTGCAAAACTCGAAGCTGCCCACCCTCTACTTTCAGCGCTCCCTGCCGCGCCTGCCCATACCGCTGTTGGAGAAGACCTGCGAGCGGTTTCTGGCCGCTGTGCAGCCCATACTCAGTGCGGAGGAGCACAGGGAGACGCAACAGGCGGTCGAGCAGTTTCGCCAGGGCGTCGGCATGGAGCTGCATGCGAAGCTGAAACAACGAGATGAGGCCAACAAACACACCAGCTACATCTCGCAGCCCTGGTTCGACATGTACCTGGCGGATCGCGTGCCCCTGCCGCTCAACTACAATCCGCTGCTGGTGATGCGGGGCGACCCCCGGCCGGAGTACCAGCCGCAGGTGACGCGTGCCACAAATGCGATCATCAGCTCGCTGCGCTTCTGGCGCTCGCTGCAAGCGAATATATTGGAGCCGGAGGTCTATCACATGAATGCCAAGAAGAGCGACACAGCCAGTTACCGACGCTGGATGGCCGTCGCACCCAAGGCCTTCGCCACGTACGCCTCGTACGCGTTCAAAGCCTTTCCGCTGGACATGAGCCAATACAGCCGCCTCTTTGGCACCAGCCGCATACCGAAGCTGGGCAAGGATGAGCTGGTGCAGTCGGCGCACTCGAAGCACATTCTTGTTATGCGACGCGGAAACATGTATGCCATGAATGTGCTGGACAGCAGCGGGTACATCGAGAGCCCCAGCGTCATACTGGGCCGCCTGAAAAGCATTTTGGAATTGGACGCACAGCGGGAGCCCGCCAGGGTGCCATTGGGAGTTCTAACCGCTTCTGAGCGGGATGAATGGGCCAGAACGCGAACGCATTTCATTAGCAACCCAAAAAACGCCGATCTCCTGCAGCGCGAAGTGGACGCAGCGCTGTTTTGCCTGTGCCTGGACACTGAGGAGGATGGGCTGTCCGATGACGCCAATCCGGTGCCTATGCTCAAGCACCTCCTGGCGGGCAAGGCAACAAATCGGTATATATGAAACTGAACACATATATAAATACATGAGTGATTAATTCTCACAATTTATCGTAGCTGGTTTGACAAATCCATTTCACTGCTGATCAGCGCCGATGGCGTCACTGCCATCAACTTTGAGCACTCTTGGGGCGATGGAGTCGCTGTGCTTCGCTACTTCAATGAGATCTACAAGGACATGCTGCAGCAGCCCTTTGTAGCCGACTCGACGCCGCATACACCCGCAGATGGCGATACTAACAATGTGCGGCCCCTCATCTTTGAGATCGATGAGGGCACGCGTGCCGCTGTGGAGGCAGCTTATGCACGGAACGCCAGCATTGTCGATAGTTTGGATATGAATTATTTGCGGTACAATCAGCTTAATAAGGGCACCTGTAAGCGTCACGGCCTGAGCCCCGACTCTATCATACAGCTATCCTTTCAACTGGCCTACCGCCAGGCCTTTAAACGCTACGTGGGCACCTACGAGTCCTGCAGCACCTCAGCCTTCCGACATGGTCGCACTGAGACAATGCGTCCCTGCACAATGGCCACGAAAGCCTTCTGCGAGGCTCTGCTGCAGCCAGCACAAAGGCAACTGAGCGCCGTGGAGCTGCGGGCCATGATTGACAAGTGTAGCAGTGTCCACGGTCAATTGACCAAGGAGGCGGCCATGGGACAGGGCTTCGATCGGCATTTGTTCGCACTCCGGCACACGGCGCAGCTCGAGGGGCTGCCCCAACCTGCGCTATTTGAGACTGAGGCCTATAAACGCATTAATTATAACATCATAAGCACCTCGACGCTGGGCACAGACACTGTAGTGGCCGGTTCTTTTGGTCCCGTCGTCAAGGATGGCCTGGGCATTGGGTGAGCATTGAATACATTTCGCTTATCTCTTTCGGCTTAACTGTTTGTCTGTCTCGTTGCGCAGCTATTCCATTCAAAACGACTTTGCGGGCGCCATTGTGACCTCGTACAAAAACCAGGCTGAAGGCAAACAATTTATAGATAGCCTCGAATCTGCATTTGACCAAATATGCGCAATCATCGAGCGAAGCAGCAACGCCGCCAAAGCCGAAAACAGAATCTAACCATTAAGAGTGAGAGAGAGAGAGAGAATTCGAGAGATGGCGATACATTTCTTATTGAGGCGAGAGGTCTTCAATGGAGTTTGAGATTTAGATGGTCGTTATAAAACAAAGGGTTTATTTTTATGCTTTTACAATGTTACCCAGGTGTCTGATTTGCAATACCTTATTCCAAGCTCTACAATTTTATTGGTTATAGCGCTAAAACAATTTACATTTGCAATATTTATTTAGATGGTTTCTTTTTTTTTGCTGTATTTCTATTAATATATTGTTTACAATCCTGAGACAAATATCCGCAGTAATTAAATCATTTGTCGTAGTATAAAATTTGTATGCTTTTTATGCTTATTTTATTGGTTATAGCGCTAAAACAATTACCGTTTGCAACATTTATTTAGATGGATTCATTTATTTGACTGTATTTCTATAAATAAACTGTTTACAATCCTGGGACAGGTATCCGCTGTAATTAAAGCATTTGTTGTAGATCTCAGCAAAAGCAAAAGTTTGCCGTCTGTAATTTCCTTTTCTTGTTTTTATCAACTCCCTGTTCGGCAGCCAAGACCTTAATTTAGCATTCAAACGCAAAAGGGAAGTAGTCCCTGATTAGGGGCCAGCCAAAAGCTAAACCCAAAACTTGTGACAACTCCCGGAGCTGTTCCACACGTCACCGCACTCGTTCCGTCTAGCTCAATGCCTAGTTTATCAAAATGATGTCGCCCTGACTGCCGTTAGCAACCGCAATGACCCCGACCCCGATCCCAACCCCTACCCCCCGTTCCAGTGCCGTCGCTGTACCACCTTGCACCACGTCCCTGTCGTTAAATGTGCTGACATTATCAGATGATTTATCGCCAATTTTGTTGCAAACTGCCTTTCGTGCGAACGAGTATAAATATGCCGCGGAAAATACATAAACAAAATTTGTGCATGGGGTTACACGCTGGGCCACATTTTTTATGCCACCACTGTAGCCGGGGGCTAGCGGATGTGCCAGGGAAAGGAGCGCCTAGCTAGGCGGCATACTTTGAAGGCGCTGTTAAAATTAATTAACTCGCTTAACTGTTAACTGGGCTTGCATTTTTGTTGTTCATGAATGAAAAATTTGTGTATTGCTTTTGTGTTACTTTACGACAAAAATGGGTGAAAAGGGTATAACGATTTTGTGCAAATGTAACAGATAAATGAAATCAAAGTATATATATTCTTTACCAGGATGGCAAGCTGTAACGATTTAGCCATGTTTGTATCCCAGCGATCCCAGAAACTACAAAGGATAGATTATCCTTCACGAATACGATTATATTTATTAAGATATCTTGAACAGTTCCAATAAAATCGATAAAAATCGATTTCGAGAAATAGCATAAAGCTAGAAGTTATTCAAGAATTGAGATTTCCATTGTTAAAAATATTTTTGCATTCACATCAAGAACCCTGCTCGGGCTATAGAGTATTGCGTAGTCGGTTCCCGCCAGAATGAGTTGTTTCCTTTTTTGTTTGGCTTATTTGGCTTGTAATTCACAGTTGATATATCGCAGGACTATTCTTTAATGGGTGCCATTTAAAATACACGAAATGCCAGCAAGGAAGCAAGGAAATGGTCACTGGCTGTCCTTGCCACTGCAGGTCATTAAAACGACACTTTCTCCAGGCGGCGGCAGTGTGTGGCAACAATTAAAAACGCATTAAAGTGCCGCAGCATCAGCAAGTAGGTAAAGTTCAAGAAGGGAGCAACATGTGTGTGCCTATGTGGTGTGTGTGTGTGTTTGTGTGTGTGATAAATGTGCGGTCGCACAACGGATTTTATATATAACGCACACTCATTAAATTATTCGAAATGAGTGCCTGTCCATCAGTCCGTCCGGCCTAGCCAGGCTGGCGCCATAGTTTTTTGCTCAAGTTAAGCGCCTGCAGGCAGTTCATAACGCATACGACATGTGGTACATAATAACAAGTCATGACGTGCTCGGCTTCTCTGATGAATCGAGTCGCGCAAGAATGAAGCTGAGGCAAACGGTCGCAAACGGAAAGTGAGACAACAATCGCATACCCTGCGAATGTGTATGTATGTGTAAAATCAATAAGTTTGCTCATAATTGAATATTAATTTGCAATTTTATGCCCACAAATGCGTATACGCCTCATTAGCCAAGCGGCAGGCGTGAGAGCTGGGAGGAGGAACCGAGATGCCATTAAAATCTGCGACGGATACGCATAACTTTTGTGCCTTTGCCTCGACTGATTTATGTTTTTGTATGTGTGTGTGTTTGTGTTTTTTTATGGCCTAAACCCATTGAAAGTGGCTAAAAGGGGTATAATGGGTTTGTTCAAGTGTATGCAACCGGCTGGAGGAAACAATTCCAATTCTTGATCAGGATAGACAGCAAATTGAGTTCGTCCTCTAAACCATAGAGCTAGAGACTAACAATTCTCAAATGTTTTTATGTACCAAAATCGTTAAATATCCACAACAAATACAACAACAAGTTTTAAAGAAACCTTTTTGGTTTCAATGTTTGTGATAACAGTTTAGGGTATCTCTCGGTCGGATGTTCCAGACCAGGGCAAACTTACTTGCTTTTCTTTTGGCAATTTCAACACTTGACGCCTCAGCGCTGGCTTCAATTTGCGGTTGCCAAAACCACAGATACGGGCCAACAGCAGCCAGCAGACCGCAAATGCCGCAAACCGCATTCAGCTTCAGCATTTACTTGATGTGCTTTTCAATGCTTTGGCTTGGCTGTCATCGGATGCTCAACGTGTGTATGCCTAATCTTTTGATTGTGGTTTTGAGGCAAGTGGAGCGTTCAAAGGCAATTGCCAATTAATATGGAAATCAGTCCAGTCATTTATTTGGCCAAGTGTATGCGGCTGTGTGGAGCACATTAATTAAATGCTTGTTATGGCCATGCCCCCTAAATTAATTGCCTGGACATGTGGCGCACGTGGCAAGTCATCCCGACCGTGCTGCACTGCCAGACGCTTCTCCACAAATAATGTTAATTGGCCACTGCATATTAACCACACATAAGGATACTCACACACACACACACACACTCGCACACACACACGCTTAGCATAATTTAGTTGCTTGGCAACAAGTTGAACACCATTTAGAAGAACTTTGCCCCAACGCAGTGAGTTCAATAAACGTTGCACGGAAATTGTTGCATAGTTCTGTGCGTCTTCAACGACATTTACAGTTAATAGCTGTCGCTGACTTTAACTGGCAATTGGTTTAAAGCAATGTTACACGTGTGTGCGTCCCGAACAGGTGCCAGCAGGCATGTGTTTATGCAATTAACATTAAATTTATGAGCAATTCGAGGCAATGTCTGCACAAGTGGATGCCACACCCGTTTAACACACACACACACACACGCGCACACACACAACACCTCGCAATTTTACACAGCTCGCATTTGGATGGCATTTGAGTTAATTGATATGGCCCAAAGCTGGCGAAAACAATGGCAAAAACAAGACAGTCGCCAAACATTTGTTCAATTTATTTGCCATTTATGAGCGCTTGGATATAAAAGCTAAATAAATACTTTAAGAGAGCGCTAAAAGCGATTCGGCAGATTGTCTGAGCTGTTCTGAGCTTGAAACAACAGAGCCTGGCAAATAAACGTCAGTCGGAGTCAGGCCCAAGGCGATTAACCAAAATTACCTTTGGCCAACAACAAAGAGCGCTAATTGAAACTAATTATTTATAAAATTACCAAAACGCAGCGGAAATGAAAGGAACGCAAACAAATACACAGCCAAATCATCTGCAGACGACAAGAAATTAAACAAAATCGAGTCACAAATTGGATAAAGATTTTCGTTAAATATTTGCCGATTTATTTCGTTGTCGCACAATACGTTTATTTTCTTCATGGCAAATCGCCAGCAACTTGAGTGTTGATATTTTGCGCTCAAAGAAGCAAAAAAGAAACGTGTGAAATAATTTTAGTTGGCCCGACGACTATCAGTTGATCTGCAATTATTTTAAGTTAATATTATACCGAAAATAGTTAACAAAATTTTACAGTATTTTTTCTAAGCCAATTATTGAATATATGATGTAATGTTAAAATCTCTTAAACAAAAACGCATTATAATAATATAAGTATTATAAATAAAAAAAATGTTATGTTTCACGGTAGTTCATTTATATTAAGGAACTTAACTAAGAAACTGATATAGCCAATATGCTCTTTCTAACTTTAGGTACAGAGAAATTAGAAATAATTTGGCAGCCACAACAAATGTTTCACTTGCTCGGCCAAAAGTGTTGCCGCAACACACAATTGTTAAGCAGGCACAAAAGCTGCCGAAACAAGTAAATGTTGCTAGACACAAATGTTGCCTCAGCACTAAATGTTGCACGGAACCAAAAAAGGTTGCCAAGACACTTGTTGTGTGCATCATGTTGCTAAGTGGCGTATTCCATTCTTTTTCAACCAGAGTTTAAAGTAATCTTAATTAACATGTCAGTCATGTGTGTGTGTGTGTGTGTGTGCTGGACTATATTGTAAAATTGTAAAAATGACAATGCGCTTTGTATTGCGTGTCGTGTCTTATCTACACAATATAGGAGTACAGAAAACCGGAAGAACAAAGAGCTGGCGATTAACTCTATGCAACTCGTGGCAATTAAATTGAGCTACAACAGGCAGCAGAGTCAACTGTTACACTACACACACACACACACACACACACAAAGTCATTGGAGCATGCTGTGTAGCCGTATCTATTGTGCATGTCCCACATGACGCATACGTGTTTCGAACTTGTCTTTGTATAACACAGATCCTTTCTCATGCCGTAACCACTTCAACCCCCGCCCCTGACTTAACAGCCTACACGCCGGTTTTGGTTGGGTGTTGCGCACGCAAGCGGAAAAGGAATAAAATGCCAGTGCCGTGCTCAACATAAGGATGTGAAGGATGTTTGGGTCGACTCTCAAATTCACTTAATGCTCGCTTTTTCGTTGGGGGAGGGAGGGTGCAGAAGTTAATTCAATTTACAGCTGATGTGCCAGTTGGCCGCCACTTTGATTGCCTTATAACGGGACGCGCGTAGCAGGAATTATGAGCTGCTCTTATCGCTCACTCATTTGGATATGTAATTTATGCATTAAATTTGCATTTTCCCCACGCATTTTGCATATGATCTGCGCCACGTTTAAAGCTGCGCGCAAAAACAACGCCCAATTGTCCCTGACCAGCCAAACGGCAATGCATTCCATGCCAGAGCAGTTGGAGGACACGAATCGACACCAAAAAGTTTACGAATTCGCTCCATTCAAAAGCCGCGAAGTCATTGTAGAGCAAGGCAAATGGCGTGTAACGAGAAATGTCAACCGTTGTAGAATTTCCATATCCATTTTCTCACAAGCGCGTGTACTGGCAACTTTTTGATATACCCTGTAAAATCACAAAAACTTAAAAAAATAAAAAAAAGCTAATGAATTTTTTTTTTTTTTTTGTAGAATGAAAGATCTATAAAAGAAAACATATAACCTGTACAGATGTTATAATTATAAAAAAAAAAAGTTTCATTACATTTTTATAACACAAAAAATACAAAAATTTATCTAAAATAGTTACTAATATGACTCCCAAAAGCGAATAAATCTCAATAACACAAAAACCACAAAAATGTCTTAAAATATTTTAAAATACTTGATTGATGAAATTCCTTGATTTCTTAAGTGTTTATTGAAATATTGAAAAATATTTATTTTTATCTCAAAATACGCTTTCCATTAAAAAGATTTTGCGTTTTTATATTAGGAAAAGGTAATTCAAGGATATATATATTTATGAGAGCCATTGCCTTTTTATAGAATTTGTAACATTCAATAACTGCACAGTCTATTTACTACAAATGATGTCCCCAAAATTTCACATTTTACTTTCAACTGAATACAGGATATTCCGTATTCAAGCACTCCTTGATTAATCTGCCTATTATGTGTTTTCGCATTTATAGTTCGCGGCGTTGTGTGTACTTTTGGAGTTTGTCTCTTGTTCCCATTATTATTTTTTTGTTTCAGTAGCTTTTTGTTTTAGAGCTCGCCTACTAGGATATACAAAGTTTCATTTATCTTCTCATGTCCTTAGCAACGAACAAGCAATATGCAACTTCAAAGCGCCATTTGATTTATGGACAGTGGGAATGTACGCATTTATGTGGGTATGGGAGTGGGTGGAGAAGGGGGAGGTGAGGTTGGCACTAGAAGCTGCCTCGCCTCGAGCAGAAGTTATGACGACTTGAGGCGTTCCACACCCACGCACACAACGTAAATTTATATTTAGAGCGTAGAATGTGTCAGGAGGAGGAGGAGCTGAAACAGGGCCAGGCCATCCGGCTCTGGTGGCGACCAGTGCGTGGAAATGAGCCTCGTATGCTTACGGATTTTACGAGCGACTGAGATGGAGAAGTTGCAGGCGTCGCAAATAAACAAAAAAATACATTGACCTCTTTTTATGCCAGACATTGAGCAGCCAGGGAAAATTGCAAGCCATGCAATAATTTCCATTGGCCGGGACACCGAGATGGGATTTTCACAAAGGCGCAACCTTTTTTCCCTTTAGCTGGCCGGAGCCTTTGTTGGCCAAACGTGCGAAAGTAATTGCCACCCCTCAGTCAAGTGAGCAGCGAACTTGAGTGGAACTGGGTCAAGTGTCCTGTATTTCATTGTTGTAATTACATTTCGTGTTTGGCTTTGAGTTTCAGTTACTGTTATAGCACAGGCTCCCAAGTCTTGGATTTCGCGCTGTCAGCTTTGTGTCGTTTTATCAGACGTCCTCCGTCAGTCTCCCCCACACTGCCCCCTGATCAACTGTCTCCTGCTCGCTTGCCAATGGATTACAGCTGCAGTATAAAAGTAATTTAGTCATTGCGCTGCACCGAACAGATGCAACTTCTATTATGGAGAGGGGGCGGCCAGAGGGCAAAGGGTGCGGTTTTGCGTTTGCATTGTCATAGTTTTATAGCCCACAAGTCGCCGCCATCAGCTGCCGAGTCTCGGGAGAACAATGACGCGCACAAATGACTGAAGCTACAGTAACAGCTTATATATACTTGCGAGAGCTTTAGTATGTTGACCTTCAAGGGCTTTCAGCGCACAAGTGTGTGTATGTATGTGTGTGTGCACGTGTTTGTGTAAGCTAAGGATTTTTGTCGCAACAACAACGGCCACGTCATCTTGTCGCATGCTGACCAAAGTTTAAGCCAAGAAATTGTCGCTAGCTTGTAACACTTGCCAGCACGCCATTGTTAATAGTTCTGTCTGTGATTGTGTGTGTGTGTGTGTGTGTGTGTGGATTGTGTGTGCGTGTGCTTGACTCTAAAAACTTTTGGCATTGTTATTGCTTGAAAGCGCTGCAATTCACGAGTTTAAAATAATATGTTTACTCAGAAAAATTAAAAATTAAATTAAAAATTAATATATTTATAATTAATTAATGTGCTCCCATATTTTAGTTTATAAACAAACTCTATTTTCACGTAATTTCATTGTTGATCCCAGAGCGTCTGCAACAACAAGAACAACAATTAACAACAAACAGTGGCTTCGAAATTAATCTGTCAGGCACTTTCTTGGGCTTTCAGTCGTTCAAGTTGATTAATTTTATTTAATTTAAATTCCAAGCAAATTAATTTAAGTAAATTAAATTCAAAGCAGCTAATCAGAAGGGCTGAAAACTGTTTAGCTATGACTATTTTTAGACAGACATAATAGGCCTGACAATTAGCATAAATTGGCGATGAATCAATGTGCCGGCAGACCGCGAAGGAGCAGCAGGAGACGCCACATGAATGTGGGCGACCCCATAAAAATGAGCTGCCAAATTCGTGGGCCAAACATGAAAGCGTGCTCTGAAGGGGCTTTAATAAATCAACACACGCCACGAAATGCCTCGGGAATTATGTAAAAATCCTGGCAAATTGCAACAATCGAATTCAGAGAACCAAAACAAAAACAAAAATGGATAACGCGTCTTTCCAAGAAAGACGCAATTTTTATATACATTTTCTTTATTATGAGAATAAATTTATCAATTTATATTGTGTACACGCGCACAATACACACACGGAAATTTGGTATTTCTGTGAAGAGAGTTCCGCATCTTTGTCTGAGAAAACCTTTTTTGTGTTTACAATTTATTTTAAAAAGGTGAAGAAATTATCTATTTTATTTGCGTTAAATTGTTTATGAAACTGTTTAAAATAAGAGTCAAAATGTTTAACATGGTATTTACAATAAACTTACCTAAATAATAAATTGTTGAATAAATAAATATTATTTTATATACAAATATTTGTCTAAAGTGGTTTGAATCACAGAGAGCAAGAGTGAGTGAATATAAATAGTTTTATTGGCAATGTGGACAACGAAAACCATGAAAAAAAGAAACATTTTCAGTATTGTTAAGCATAAAGTTGTTTCGCTTTTTTTCAATTATAACGTAGACTGTGCGCCCCCTATCTAATGGATATGTTTCTGAACATTGTCTGAATACAATGCCGACTTTTGCTCTTACATTTGCAAAAAATATATATTCAACATTTTTGCGGCTCATGTTGCACAGCATGACGCAATCATCAAAGATTCGTTCCCAGGGCTATGGCTATTGAGCTTGGCACATTTGGAATTTAAATATGTAATTAAATGGCACCAGGAACATGCCGAACAACGGGAGTAACCACGTCAAATTGCGGACGGTCGCCATGTTATGCATATTTAAATTGGTATAATATTTTTTTGGCTTTTTTTAGGCAGCTGACCAAGGACGCAGCCATAATTTGGCGCATGGCAAACAGTTTGGCCCACGCTGTGCTCCAGAAGCATAATGAAAATGGGAATTAAATAAAAAGAAAATTACGTATACATAACATAGTCACAGTTGCGTGCAAATCGTGGTCGCGATTAAGTGAAAATGAAGCCTGATTAATTACACAGCGATTGTGTGACTGCCCCCAAAGCTTGCCACATGCTACACGCCAGATTAATAGGCAAACAAAAGGCTAGAAATGTCATTTTTTACGAGTGCGTTTGGTGTTATTGTTAAGTACATGAATAAAAAAAACGTGCCCCGCGAGTGAGCCATGAGAGTGCCATGAAATTTCATTGCCACTTTCAGGGAGCTTTGCAGCAAAGAACACTGGTGGCCACAAAATTTAATTATCTGCTCCACGCTCCATATTACTCTAGCTGGCAATTATAATGACCAAGATAAGCGCCAAGAATGCAGACAAGTAGCAAAATTTTCAAATTGTATTATACTAAAAATACTTTAACGTCGCTTTAAATAGTTGTGGGTATGAGAAATTTATACTGTTCAGATTCAAAATTTTAAAATTATTTAAAATATGTAGTGGAGACCTAGACATTTATTCAAATATTTTAATAAATATGCTGATAACTTATTTAAGGAAATTAAAGTATTTCAATTCTCAAATTCTACTACATAATTGTTAGCTGCTAAAATATGGCAATAATTTATTTGCACATTACGACTTTAAAGTATTTTTAATTTAATACAATTTCGAACATTTGCTATTACACGTATTTAGCAATTTGGCGCATGTTTAATTGGGTTTAAAATTCTTATTTATTTAATAGTAAAATACAATTTATGTGCGCGTTCATTACAATAATTTTATCATATAATTGTAATTTGTTTTGGAAATATTATTTATTTAATAGCAGCAATAGAAAATGATTAAATAATCATTATCAAATATGGAAAACTTTTATTTCTAGCCAAGCATTAAATACCCACCAAAAAAAAGTAAACTTTCAATTTGTGTGTCATAAAAACTGCATGGGCAAAAATATTCGAATAAATACAGTAAATTGTACTATCTTTACGGTCCCTGCCAGAACATTGGCTTAAAAGCTGAGGTCGTAAAACTCTTCACAGCTAAAATAACAACAGCAACAACAACCGTAACAGTGTGTCAATAAAAGTGTCAATCAAATCAATGGACAAGCAAGCATTCAGCCATTTTTCATATATGCACCCACACATATGATATATGTAAGTAAACGGTTGGATGTGTGAAATAGGCGCCTGCTGTTGCATACTTTTTTGCGCGACCGCCATTTTGTAGCAACGGCAAAAAATAGGGAAGGAATTCGTTTTCGAATTGATGAAGATTATATACCCTTGATATATATTTATTTAATTAAAATCGCAATTAATATTAGTGTATAAGATATATTTAATGTCTTCATTTCCAGTAGCTCATTAATACAATAATTATATGCAATAATATGATTTTTTATTTACCTTTTAATATAAATTATTATTATTATTATTATTATTATTATTATTATTATTATTATTATTATTATTATTATTATTATTATTATTATTAATTATTATTATCTATTGATCATTTTGTTAATATGTCTAAATATTTTAATAGGATTCTAATTACCATTAAAAGTAACTTCATAAAATATGTATACTCGCTAAGAGTATATATTAAATTAAACTACACACGCGTGTAACGTTGACAAAAGTCCTTGTTTGTTGTCAAAAGCTAATTTTTTATTTATATATACCCTGTTATTATTGAAAGTGGGTAAAAATAGGTATAATAAAGTAGTAGAAATTTATGTGACAGAAGAACTCATCTATCATCATCTCAGAGTCTATATGAGCTAGAGACATGAAAATTTACATTTAGATGATACTACATATAGACGCGCAAAATGTTAAGCTATGATAAATTAGTTTTTTTTATAATTATAATAAATGAGATTTTGTGAAAGTAAGTATTGACCTTTTTGACATAGGTACAGGGTAACTACTAGTCGAGGCACCTTGTCTCATTCGCTCTTGTTATGTTTGACACTCTCTGAAGGGATTTTTATTTGGTTTTTCGGTTTCGGGGTCATCGTCTGGGCAACATCATGGGTATCTAGCTTTGACTTTTTTATGCTCAGTGGACAGCGCCAGGGAGCATTAGATGTTTGTCAGTGGAACGTTGCCAAATGGAGCTGAAAAAGTGCAACTGCCAGCTGTTAACCATAAAACGTTTAACTTCTGAGTTGGGAAGCAAACTCATGGCCAGGCCAATATGCAAAATACGAAAAGCTTTCATTTATCAAAATTTGACGCAGCCAGACAAAACAATGTCACCAAAATAAATCGGTTGTCGGTTGCCAAGGTTATTAATGACACAAAAAAACCGAGTTTTCGCAAAGTCTTCTTCTACTTTGCTGGCCCTAAAGGCAGTTGTTGGTTTACACGAAATGGTTTTGAGCTGCAAGCGGAAATTCAGGTTTATTTGAACAATGAACCGAAACTTGAACCGCACCAGTTAAAAACATGTAAGATTGCTTTAGTCGGGACCTCCCGACTAGTATGTGTGCACATGAACACAGAAATTTCTTATGCTGCAGCTTAGCCTTAGCAGGGAATATATACCCTGATCTCTACTTTCCCTAGTCGTAACTTTGCCAAAACTCAACTGATTTTGATGAGGATGGTCTTTTTGTTCATGGTTCGGTGTCTAGATGAATTCTACATTTCAGTTTAAAAATAAAATTTTTGGTACAAATTCGTGTAAAAAATGTTCAAATATTTACCCTAGTGTACCCATATAAGGATAGGTCTCAATAATAATTTTATAATTTCATAATTTTAAAAAGAATAATTTGATTTTCAGACAAAGTTTTAAAACTGTGAGAACAGGTGTTAACCACACTGGCGCAAGGCGAATTAAGCAGCGATTCGAAAAACCAATATCCAGCAGGCGCCCCCAATTTGAACTACGCCAAAATTTATTGAGGAACGTGCTCCGATTGTCAAGTGCACATAAAAATCATTCGACTGCGATGGTTACGCCGCAACACCCCCTTCCATTAACCCAACATCACACTGAATGCACTGCTAAAGCTTTTTGTCTCGAAATTGAATTATGTGGCAGATTTTTTTTAGACAAACATTGTTTTTTTTTTTTTTTTTTTTTTTTTTTTTTTTTTTTTTTTTTTTTTTTTTTTTTTTTTTTTTTTTTTTTTTTTTTTTTTTTTTTTTTTTTA
>SCDY01001958.1:0-20209 GCA_004143825.1 Drosophila micromelanica | reverse complement strand
CGGAAATGGAATCCTCGTAAAAAACTAAGTAAGATAGACACCACCCCCACTTTATTTGGACGCGCTTTACCTACGGTGACTAAAACGAACAATTACCATTGTTCGTTTCAGTCACTATAGGTAAATAGCGTCCAAGCAAAGTGGTTTTTACACGACTCCATTTCCGGCAGTTAATTTTAACATTATTGCGTAGTTTCTTGAATTAAAAAAATTAAAGATACTGAATGACGATGAATGTTTAAAATGTATGAACTATCGCAAAAAACTTCGAGATGAGCAAATGAGCGTCGTTCACTATCGATGAAAGTCATTACATATATCGTATAATGGCGCAAATCATTGTAGTACACCCTGTTTTTAAAAAATTGTTAAATATAATTACAAATGTTAATTATTCTAGTCCATTTCGTAGTTTATATATTATAGATATCTCTGTATACCAAAATTTCCAGTTGTTCTCTTCAATACCGGTGATTGCGTTAATACGAACAGCACGACAGACATTGCGCAAAACTAATATACTCTTTTCACTTGGTGAACAAGTATAATAAAAACCGTGAACGGAAAAACACGACTGTAACGTAGTTACTAGTGAACATGAATAAATCGATTTTATAGGGTAGAAGACGTATAATCTCTATTATATTCAAGCATAGATCTCGACTTTTTATATTAGACGAAATCGGAGCGATTATAGAGGAGAACATGGATATAGTTAGATCGATTCTTTTTTCAATACTAAGTTAGAAATAAATAAAGTTCCTGTTGTTTTCTTTATTTCGACTTCAACGGTAAACAGTAGATTGTATGTTGATGTACATACATACCTTATGTTACGGCTGAGAAATTTCCAAAACACCGTTATATCATTTTCAGCACTTTTTGTTTGACAAAATTGCAATTATATAATATAAAGCAATTAATTGTGTCATTTTAATTGCAGTTATTTTATTTAAGGAAGGTGTAAGAAAATCACAAAACTTATCTAAGTGAAATACTTCTGGATGCGGAAAACCTGTACTTATAACAAACATGGCCTCTGAGCCATGACCACTCTCAACATACCACAAAGAAAAAAAAACGCCTAGGTGAAGATCAAGACAACATACAACATAAAACCGTAATTTCGTTTGGAGCACATTCAGCCAAGCGACGCTCTTCAGCTTCGAAAAATTTCTCCAAACCAGTTAAACAACTCAAAGAGCCGAAAATGTGACTGGAATCCGCATGCTTGGACTCGAGCTTAATCAGTATTCGCTTAAAGCTGGTGACTAGTGGTCGAATTAATTGTGTCAATGGTGATAGCTCTGCTGGGCTTCTTTAAACGCGCTAAACTAGTGAAAGGCCCAAGTTTGTGATCTAGTTTTGCCTGGGCTCATATATACATAAAGTCATAACATCAAAACTCACTAGAAGCCACAAACTGCTATGAGAAATAGTGGCGAAACAATTGGTTTCTCAATACTCTACAATAGAGACATAATTAATGTGAGTTTTCTTTTTGGAGTATCTTTGTTTCAGTACATATTGCATTAATCAGTGTATGTATATTTTGAAAAAAAATGTATATACATAAGAGTATATATATGTTTACATCATTAATTAGTATATAGAAAAGTTTATTCACACCTATGTATATATATGTTTGCATGTTCACAAGAGTTTTGTGTTATTTGTGAAGGTGAAAGTCAGACAATGAAAGCAAATGAAAAGAAATCATATTATTTTGGTCATTTGTTTCATCATCGAAGTTATACTAAGTATCAATAATATTTGTTTTGTTTAAATTTTTATTTTGTTGAATGTCCATTTAAAGGAAATTTATATTTAATATTCCGTGTTCAGGAATTGACATCAACATCATTTTATACAGGTTCTTAGTTAGCCTCTTGTTCATGTATATGTTTATTTATATTTAAAACCCGTTTATACACAAAATGTTGAGTTAAGACGTCTTTAAGCCCAAAAAGCAAGATGGTGTGATAAATTTTAAATATAAGAACATAAACCACATTAAACATACTTTTATGAATGTTCATGAATTTCATTTGATTTAGTACAAAATACCGCGCAAAAAATCATATTTCTCTTAATTCAAAAATATTTATATTAAAGATTAAAATTGAAATTTGTTCATTTAACAGATTTTAAAAATTTTGCCAAACAAACTTCTGCCATACAAAAGTGTTCATGTGGTTTTTAATCATAAGTTTATTATTAAGTTCTATAACGTTTTGCATTGCAAATTTTCTTTTGAAATAAACTTTCGAATCTGACATAATTTATTTAAATATTAAGAAAAAACTCCTTGAATAATTTTTTTAGGTGATGCCACGAAGAGAACCTGCTTTGCAGCTGAGTTCCCAATTATTTCTATTAATTTTTATCTCATGCTTTGCCTATTACGTCGATGCCCATGGAAGACTTATTGAACCCCCAAGTAGGGCATCAGCTTGGCGTTACGGATTTCCAACTCCGCCCGATTACAATGACCACGAACTGTATTGCGGCGGTTTCACCCGGCAGTGGAAGCGAAATGGCGGCAAATGTGGCGAGTGTGGCGATGCCTGGGACATGCCGGAGCCACGCCCCCACGAAAACGGTGGCCAGTGGGGACAGGGTGTAATTGTGCGAAGCTACGCACCGGGCTCCGAAATGACAATCCGTGTGGAGTTAACTGCCAGTCATATGGGGTAAGGTTAAACTATCATCAGGCGATTTTATCGCTAATTATTTGTATACTCTAAACCCGGGCTAAAATATTTATCAAGGCAGATTGCAGGGTTCAAGCAGGTTTCCTGGTTTTTCCGACTAGAGAGTTCTCATTTGCTATACCTTGAAACCATTAAAAATGGGTATACGGTTTTTGTACAAATCCATGTAAGTTGTTGAAGGAGGAATCTCCGACCCCATAAAGTATATAATCTTAATCAGGACGACGAGCTGAGTTGATTTAGCCATGTCCGCCTGTCTGTCTGTATAAACGCAGTGATATCTGAGATTACAAAAGCTAGAAAGCTGATCTCGGTCTCATTCAGCGATTTTAGCGATTTTTTCGTTCCGTCCGTATGAAGGCGGCGATCTCGTTTGTAAAAAGATTGTAAAGAATCTATTGTTAATAGACTCATCAAGATCGTTGAATACAGAATACAGAATTGTTTGCAGAAAACGATAACGGTAAAAGTGAAGTGCGTGGTTTAAGGGTATCTACTAGTCGACTTTCTTACTTGTTTCTCTTTTCAGTTACTTTGAGTTTAGGCTATGCCCAAAGCCGAGTGCCAAGCAGCGTTGCCTTGATCAAAATGTGCTGCATATAATAAGCGGGTCGCCCTCGCAGCGCAGTCCCACGGACCTGGACACACGATTCTATCCACGTAACGGTAGTCGCATATATGAGATCAAAGCTCGATTGCCTGGTAAACTTTTGTGTTGAATACGCTTAGGGGCTGCCGCACAACAATTTTATTTCATTTACTTCAGATTTGCTATGCAATCAATGTGTGCTGCAATGGCGTTATATAGCCGGAAACAATTGGGGGCTATGCGACGATGGCAACGGTGCAGTTGGCTGTGGTCCTCAAGAGGAGTTTCGCTCCTGCTCGGATATCGCATTAACAACAGACGCGCGACTTCCGATTCGTCCCGTTCGACCCATACACCGGTCTACTACCCCGCCAACAACTCCTAAGAACGACCCTGAGCAAGTTAATGATAAGCAGTTCACCTCGCTAATGTTCCTGTTTGGCTTTATTTTGTTGCTGATAATTCCTGCACTGGCAATATGTGTTGTGTACATATTTTTCAAGCCTGCCAAACTAGCCGAATGGAAGGACTTGCTCCTGAAAAAATTCTGCCAAAAGCAAAGAGAATGCTCTCTGGCAAACTCGACACAAAGCAAAGTCTGTAATCCCATTATGTCAATCGGAACAATTGAAAAAGGTAACGACAGCCACACGATCAGTCCGTTGCCCAGCCTACAGAGCGCACCGCCGATTCCACCGCCTAGAACAAAACGGGACTTGCGCATCAAGGAAGTTTCCATTATATCCTAGAATGTATTGCTCACCATCAAGTAGTCCTCGCTCCTGATACCCATTAGTATTTCCTTGCATTTCTTAACTATATTATGAGAGAATCTGATTTTTAACTGTACTGTTCATGTGCTTAAACATGATTTACATATATGTATGTAGGTTAAAACAAAGTGTTCATTTTCGACTGCATTACTGTAACATAAATAACTTAAGTTCAATCATTTTTGTGATACCAATATATATTTAATATTTTCGAATATTCAAAGAAAACATTATTGTGGTTTATATTAAAGAACTATTTCATTCAACTTTCTGTACCCTGTGCACCCAGCTGTGTTCAGGGTATCTTCAAGTCGGGCATTCTCGACTAGAGCGAGATTAAACGCGTTCAGGTTTGTGTAATGTCCGTCTGTTCGTCCGGATATTGACTTGAAACTTTAGATCTTTTCTTGTGGTTATCCTAAACTAAACTAAACTATCTATAACTAAATATTAATTTTAATGCATTACAAAAGTTTTTATAACATCAAAATATTGATATTGATATATAAAAAAAACTTTATAGATCAGTTTTTTGTTTTTGTCTATTGTTTATAGACTCTAATTCTTTAGAAGAGTAAGTAAATAATAAAATGAGCTAAAAATAAGAAAGCTCTTTAAGAATTACAGCAAATCCATTCTAAAGACGTTTTGATTTCTATATAGATTGGTTTCGGAAATGTTTGCATTAATTCATTGACATCATTTTGAAGCAAGAGTATATAGTACCATATGCCTAGTTCGTAGTTTGTTTCGTTAGTCAACGGTCAGTATTGGATCCCAGCAGACGTGTGTGCCCAACGAGAATCGCATGTTTCGTAAGAACACACATGTGTATATGGGAAACTATTTATATCTTGCAAACTGTAAAAATATACGCCGAAGTTTTGAAACATTTTTTCAATGGCCTCTGTGTGTGAGACACCATCTGTTGCACTGAACGAGATTGTGCAGGGCACCGAACAGTCCGGACGTTGTGATACTGATCCAGACAATATTCCATACCATGCCCGTGAGAACGCACTCCCGTTTACCTACGGCAACCTTCCTGTTGGCTTTAATACCAGCGATTTGAACCACATCGGGGACAATGGGCGCCCAGAGACACTGGAATGTAAATTGGAGCAAAACAAGAGCCCGAGCTCCCATTCCAATTCCATTACCCGGAAGACAACTCGACCTAGCATAGCGGCATCCTGCCCACTAGTGCGAAGGACGCCCACCCGGCAAGAGTTCGAAGATATGCTCTTGGAACGCAAGGTAAATGCCATCGATGCGAAAAGAGACCTCGCGCGAAAGTTGGCACTGGATGAAACTATTCGGAACGATTTAAATGAGCTTCATATGAGATTAAACACACCTGTGCTCTGCCGAAAATATGAAGAAGAAGAGCAGATTGAGTCCATAGACCTACCTGATGCAAATCCCTGTACCTCCATAAAGCAGAGCAGTCCAGAATTACAATTGGTCCAAGGGCAGCGGTCAGAAACACCAACCTTTCCATATAGCCAAGACGCTGCTAACTCCGAGCGCTGTGTGAGCCCCTATCCAATACCGAAAGTATCCAATACATTGATGTTTAATGAGATGTCTGGAGTAGATCCGGCCGAACGGAATGCTGCGCAGTTAAATAGCATTGGTCGCACCAAGGAGGTTGAACCGCACTTGGTGAAATTTGCAAAAGACTCCTCGGAGTTTTGGTACAAGCCCAGCATTACTCGGGACGAGGCGGTTGAGTTGTTGCGCGACAAAGTGCCTGGAACATTTCTGATTCGTAATTCGACCACATACCGAAATGCCTTTGGTTTGGTTTTGCGCGTTGCCAAGCCACCGCCGGGCGTGGCAACAGGACCGGGCTACGGGGATCAGCTAGTCCGCCATTTCCTCGTAGAGCCAACCACGCGCGGCGTTTGCCTGATGGGATGTGCCAATGAGCCTATATTCACGTCTCTGTCCGCCTTCGTATATGAACACTCCATCAAGCAAATGTCGCTTCCTTGCACGCTCATCATCCCAGATTCGGATCTTGTGCTCAACTCAAACAACGAAGAGTTGAAACGCAACCAGAGGCAAGTACTGGCACAAGGTGCGGCCTGCAATGTGCTTTACTTGTTCCAGGGCGATATGGAGTCCCTCACCGGTGACGATGCCGTTCGAAAGGCAGTCCTTGCCATGTTCTCGGAGCCTGTACGGCCAGTGCCGTTGGAAGTTCACTTAAAGATATCAGAACAGGGCATTACCCTAACCGACAACACCCGCAAAAAGTTCTTTCGACGCCACTATCCCACAAAGAATATCTCGCACCTATGCATGGATCCCAACAACTACTTCTGGAGTGTTCCCGCATCCGACGAGGGATTGCAGCGCTCGGTTAACAAATCGATTTTCGCATTTATAGCGCGGCCTTTGACTGGCTCCAAAGATAATCAGTGTCACATTTTTTGTGATCTGTCCTCTATGCAACCAGCTTCCGCTATAGTTTCATTTGGCCAAAAAGTTCTTTCACTTGCCAATTCTACTTGTAGAATGTTATAAATTAAAATTGTACTCTGAACTCTTTGCACAAAAATCATACAATAAAAATCCAAGTCCTATTGTATAATAATAAAAAAAAATAATATTTAAAAATATTATTTAAAATAAAATTTAGCTTTGCATTTGATGTAAACATGCCTAAGAATAACAGTCGAAAACCTTACAGTTATTGAAATAATGTGGATAATAAGATAACGATAGACTATTTCAAACTGATCACATCGTATTCTTGAATCGATAACATTTGCTTGAATAACTCAAATTTGTGCTGTCTACTTAATAAGCAATCAAATAGGAAATAAACGTGTTTCTATTACTGTGCCGAAATATTTACCTTGGGACAATGGCCCAAAAATTTATGTACGATTTATGTGAGGCTGACATATTGGAAATTGTAACTTAACTTTATAGAAAATGATCAGATCAGCTCAGGTTTGGGACTAGATACTTTGATATTAAAGATCTGCTTCTGATTATCTCCTTATATATGATAAGTTTAATTTGAGAAATAGTTAGTTGGAGACTTTTCGAACAAACGAAATTATAATTTAAAAGGCAGATAGCTGTATTGAGCTACAGATTCTGTTCGAGAAAACATATAGTATTTATAAATAATTATATTGTGTTTAAATGATTTTTATTTAATTAACATTTAAAATAATAATAGCTTGTTTTCCCGTACTACCTTTTTGCTTTAATATGACTATACCTCTTTTATAGTTTCGGCTGATGAGCCAGTTATGCCAGATATTAATTTTTTTGTAAATTTACGTAGCTCCAAGGGATCCTCATTGTTGAAATCATCCATAACCGTTTGCATTTGTTCCTTGAGTCCATCAGCAATCGATGTTGTAATTCGATCTTTAAACAGGTTTGTTATAGGGCTCAGAATAATTCCTGTTAATTCGCGAATTAATCGAGCTTGATCCAATTGCACGTGAATATTACTGTTATGAAAAATAAGTTAGTTTCTTTATATACGTATTACTATAACAATGCAGCACCTGAATTCAATTATACGAAAGTCGTAAAGATGGAGCTGCGAATTAACTACATTTACAGCCAGCTCCGCATAAACGATCGTGTCATCTAACGAGCCAATCACCTTTCCATATCCCTCAATGCCCATCAGCTTGAGCAAAAAGTTGTATTCAAACTATGAAGTAAACAATGAAAATGTAATGAAAACATTTATATAGCAATATGTATGTTTGTTATATATATTATTATTATTATATATAAATTGTCCATTTTGCTCTCTCTAATTTTTTCGCCGCTATTGAAGATAGACTCTATATGATCGTGTATACCGGCCTCAAATAAAGTGTTGGGGATTTTGGAGTGACCCTACTGGGGGGGGGGGGAGGTGTGGCAAACTATAACACCTAAAATCACAATTCGATAAAGTATACAATACCGAAATTTCGTATGTTCAACAAATTCCATGGATCATAATGGAATGGAATGGGAATAATGGCTTTTAGTAGTTTAATCAGCGCTGTAGTCATATAATTCGAATTTGAGCCGATGATTATTAGGAGAGAGCAATCAGAAGTGGGCTTGACTCGATCTTTAAAAAAGGTTATCGGTAATCTTATTTAATTTATTTTTGATTATCAGTATAAAGCTGGTTTTATACATTTTCGCGATTTATCATGCTGCCAGAAGCCGTAGCTATAAAATCTAAACAAATTATCTGTAAAGAGCATTTTCCCCAAT
This sequence comes from Drosophila micromelanica, assembly GCA_004143825.1. Taxonomy (NCBI): domain Eukaryota; kingdom Metazoa; phylum Arthropoda; class Insecta; order Diptera; family Drosophilidae; genus Drosophila; species Drosophila micromelanica. Next base: position 11,882 of record SCDY01001958.1, on the reverse strand, counting down.
TGAAGTCCCCAATTTTCTAATGTACACATATATATAATGCTTTACGTACCTGAAGCTTGTTAATTTTTAAATAAAATTTACTCAAGAACGATTTGCCTTCGTATGTCATAAACGCATTTTTGTGCCTCTGAATGCCTGCGAGATTGTAGACAATTCCATTGCTGAGGTGCAGGCCGGCCTCGTAGGTGATGAATAAAGGCTTCTAATGGCAGAATCGATTTATATACCTTGAGAACATTATCGGCACACATAAACTTACAATGGAAATACTCTCTTTCATGTCTGGAAGCTCTAAATGCTCTATGCCTAGCTTTTGAAGGTGGGCGAGTACCATGGGAGTTACCACATCGACTTCGGCGTCGATGTTGGTCCAGCCAACGTCGTCCTTATCAAAACTGCTCTTATGCATTGTAATATTATCCCCATTGTGTCTAAAAGAAAGAAGAAGTGAGTTCTTTAAAGAAATAAATTTGTAAAAATTTATATGGAAATAAAAACTGTAATCGAATCTATGCTTTAGAGAATATAATCATACAGACTAAAAAGAAATGCTCTTTAACTTTTATTATTTGCATTGGTTCTTACAACTAAATCTTCCTCTACAATCTATACTACAATCAGAAGAGAAATGTTCTATTCTACCAACTAAGGTACAAGTTAAACTATTAAAATAATCGGTGAAGATAAAAAGAAAGAATTTCAAATCCCCACAAATCGAATGCTGGAATTTAAAAGCTTATTTAAGATCCCTTGCAGTCCCGCCCTAGAAACCCCGAAATAACCTGATTTTGTTTTAAATTTTAAATTTTTCTAAAATTAATAATTTTTATTTTATTTAATATGAAAGCTGAACAATAAAAAAGATTCATCAAAATCAGTGTAGAAACACAAAAGTTTCCTAAGGAAACGTGTGTATGGGTACAGGATATCTCTAAGTCGTGTGTTCCCGACTAGATCAGTCTTACTTGCTAATTTGTTAAATTCAAGCAAATAAATAAATACCTTTTTGGCTCCTGTTGAGCTTCGCTGTTTGCAGCAAATACGAGGAAATATATTCCAATTAAGTATAATGTCATAATGCTCCTTTCTTTATATTAATTAGGTTATTATGTTGGCATAACTTGGATTATTTTGTTGTGAATTTTATCTTTAATACTTGGTGGGCAATCAGCTAAGAGGTGGATCTTTTAGATCAGATATAAAGATATATTTTATGTGTTACAGATAAAAGAATATATTCATTATATTAATTATATAAGCGATTATCTTAATAATGTTAGTGGCAAGCAGAAGGAGTTATCTTCGACAGTCCAGTCCAGTCCGTCCGTCTGCCAGCTTGCATTTGAATTGGTACCGAAAGGGGGCCCTAGTCCAACACTTCTGAGTCATAAGCGAGTATAGTGTCTGTCTGTATGAACCCGTTGACATCAGGGAGATGTCAGAAAGCTGAAATACAACCCTTTCAGGTGTATCGACTTGCAATCGAATTGCCAAACGCCCAGTGGGCGGGGCACACAAATCTTAACGAAAGGTACACAATCATCACATGAGTATAAAATCAGAAAAAAACGCACTTCAAACACTACAGATTTGTGCTTTGATGTGTACAAACATTTATATAAAATTTGTCAGCCCTGGAAATTTCAAACCGACCATCATCGCTTTTAGTTTAGAACTTAATTAAGAATTTGGTGTCCATAGTTAAGCACAGTTGTTAAGAAAAATAAGCTGCTTGCTGCACGCAGTTGCGTGCTTTTTTATGCATAAGTAGAAGTACAAAGGGGCTTAAACGTAAAAACAGGGTATCTCCGATACGTGTGTTCCCGCCTAAAGCAATAAGCAATACAAAATTTAAAAATAAATTATTTAGCGGTAATTTTAAGAATGTTTACATATAACACATATAACTTATTTTTCAGATAAAAAATCACAATCTACAAATATTGCTTAACGTATCTTTATTAATCTCGCACTCAATATGATTCGTATAAGCATTTTATTTTATTTGATTTTGTTTAAAGCACTTTAATATGAAAATAAATTGGCTACTGTTTATACAAAACACACAGATGTGTTTGTTAAATTGACTTTTGTAAATATTCGAGTGGTAACGTTTTTTATTGGATAGGCAAACACTTGATAGATTCATTTGCATTCTACACACGAATTAAACGTACTTATAAATGAGTGTGTATTTATGTGTGTACATGTACGAATATAAGTAACTGTATTCGAGTATAACATATTCACAACTATTTCATAATAGTATTTATATTCGTACAATTCATAACATTCGACACAAGATTGAACATTTTCGAAAATTTGCGTCACTCTTATATGCGCACCGCGTACAGCGGCCCTAGTATGATCATGGTAATTACTCGCTTCCTATTTAGTTATTACTGCAAAGTTGTTTTTTTTTTTAAATAAATTTAAGTGAGCTGCCGTTGACGCTCTCGTGGGAGCGGCTGAAATGAAACTACTAGCGAGCGTGGCGACGTGAACAAATAGAGACACGGAGCCTCGTCAAATATCTACTACTGTCCAGCCTTGATCTTGTAAAGCTTTTGAGGGGTGGGATGTTAAGTAAAGCTTTTCGCCTTTTAATTTTCAGCAATAGGTGTAAGCGTGCCTCGAAATGCAGTGAAGTTGTAATACCCTTTAGAAATTAAAAAATATAAAATATATTAAATACACTTAAATACACCTATAACGATGCCACAGTTTCATATAAAATATATTCATTAATAAAAATTTGCCCAAATCAAAGGATCTTATATTTATGAGAATATTAGTTATTAGTAAAATGAGTATATTGGGATTTGGCCATTTAATTCTCTCAAATTTGTTTCGTCCAAGACAGAAATCAAAGATAACTTAACGAAACTTTTATCACATGAAAAACTAAACGGCTGGTGTCAATAATGTCAAACACGTACTTTATGAGTCAATTGTGACTGCGAAGAGGCAAACTGCTTTTGTACCCTGAACCCAAGAAAAAAGTGTAACCAGTGAGAAGGCTCTAACCACGACTGCCCGACTAGGAGATACCCTGAACCCTACGATCTGTCATTATTAACGTTTAATCAACTCAACTGACGAGTTGATCAAGAATAGGGTCGGAGATGTATTATACGTATACTTCTCCCTGTTACGAACATTTGCACAAAGCCATAATACCCTTTTTTACCAATTTTTAATGGGTTCAGGGTATAATAACATGACTTACTTGTGCTTGTGATCAATGTTCAAACCCATTCAGGAAAGTTTCATGAAACCGTTAATCATCAAAGATCATATTTTATTATAGACTGCTCTATTCGAGCGAACACGACTTGGAAATACCCTGTACTTAGCTCCGGGCTACCCTTTTATGCATTCGTACCTATTGAAACAAGGTCAGCACAATGTAATTTATGAACAACTTAAAATGCTCTAGTCGGGAGCACCCGAATAGGGGATACCCCGGTTTTTTACTCTGTCCTTACGTCATTAGCGGATATGGGATTTTGCATATAAATGCTTTAAGGATAAAATCCAAAATTCGGAAGCTAACTTGGTGAGGTATCTAAAAATCTGAATTATTCAAAATCTGCTTTCACTAAACAAAGCGCACCAATATCTCTAACCCTTATAGTTTCGAAGATAAGGTAACACAACCATCATATTTTATATATAATAATAAAACGGGGAAAGATATCGAGAAACAAATTATTTAATTGTTTTGCGTATGGATTAGGAAAATCTAAAGTCAAAAAGTTTAGGTCTCTAGTAGTTTTCAGGATTGCTGCTTGCATACAGCCGGCCATGGCTAAATCTACTCGGCTCGTCATTCTGATCAAGAATATATGTACTTAATGGTGTCGAAGATGCTTCCTTCTGCCTGTTACATTTCCACCAAACTATATTTTAACCTTTTACCTATTTCAGGTTCAGTGTAAAAAAAACAAACCTCCTATTTGCTTTTAAGGAAAAGTATCAATCAATAATCAATCCGAATATATAATATTAAGTTGGGTCTCCTTACAGACGGATATGGCTAGGCATATTATATAGTATTTCTCCACTTTCCTGTTGATTACATTTGCACTTCATTATGTTCCATTCTATCTATTTTTAATGAGTGTAGCGTTAAAAAACAAATAATAGGACAGGCAAGCAACCAACCATCATTACGACAGTCAACCATTTACACCTTATAGAGCTACCCAAGACTACGCTAACGAGGGCTCAACATGATAGACGACACAATATATAACTTCACTTTTTCCAATCTCTTTTTATGATTTATTTGTTGTTGTTTTTTAGTCGGTTGGTTGATTGGAGTTCACTCAAACAGTCCTCTGGTTGAGAATAACTTAAAACAATTTAACGAAATCATACGAATTTCTGTTTAGTTGGCCCCTTGCGAAATGGGATCAATCTTGACATCCGGGAATTTAAATTCGGGGAACTTCAGCATATCGGTCTTTCCATCGCTGCCATACTGCTTGGCAACACGCTCCAGCTCGGTTTTCAACTCCTTCTCGATTTCAGGATTAGAGTCAACCAGTTTGCCACCGCTGCAATCATTGTATTTATTGTATAGATAGTATATATAGTTTTAAGCTGTAATACTTACGCGCTCTTTTGCTTATATTCGCGAACTTTGTCCAAAAACAGCTGCTGGATGGGATCAGATGCCTTGTTTAGAGCTGGGGCGACAATGGCAATGTTGCGACGCGCTTCAGTGCGAAGCACTCGGACGCCAGCTAAAATGGACTGTGACAGCATCTGTAAAACGGTAAAATTAAGTTAATCTCGTTCGGTGGCAGCATAATGGTAACCTTAAAAGGTTATGTAATACATGTTGATTTTGCACAGATTAGCTAAATGTGTGAATGCTAACCCGTTTTATGTGATGCAACTACCGTTATTCGTTTTTAGAACTTTAAATAATTTTGTATGTTTTTTTATTATTACCTTATTTTTGGTTTACAAATGCTTCTGAACTGAGTCTGTGGAAAAAGTCAAGTGCACAACAGCTTAGAGATGGGTATCGATATGGTGATATAAATATTATATCGATACTGAGATGTGAAATTTAGGGGTAATTGTTCGTTTAAGTCACCGTAGGTAAAGAGCGTCCAACTAAGAGGGCATTTCTGTCTATTTTACTTCCGGCTGCAGAGCTTAACGTCATTGTGTAGTTTCTTAAATATAGGTAAATTAAAGTGGCCGATATATCGGTGGCAGCTCGATACCATGGGTTTTCGGTATCGATACCGCTTGACGATGAATATTCAATTAGTATGGACTATTTCCAACGACTTCAAAATGAGCAACTGGAAGCCGTGCACTATCGACGAATATATAAATATCTTACATGTGATGACGCAAATATTTATAATACTTTCTGTATTAAAGAACAGTTATATTGAAACTAGTTATATCCTGAACACATTGAAAATTACAAAAAAATTGTATATTTGTTTTATGTAATGACTTTTATCGAAAGTGCACAACATTAAATTGCTCATCTCGAAGTCGGTGGCAGTAGTCCATATCAATTCAATTCATCGTCAACTGGTTTCGATGCGGAAAACTTATGATATCGAGCTGCCATCGATTTATCGGTAACTTTAATTTGTTTATATTTAAGAAACTATGCAATAATGTCAGAAATCGAATTCTCATAAAAATTAAATAGGATAGACATAACCTCCTTACCTACAATGACTAAAACTAACAATTACCCCGAATTTTATTAACATTGTAATAAAAAAGATCGATAGTGCAAAAACATCGATAGCTTACTAATCGAGTCTAACTTCGATTGCGACTCATATTCCACGTCAAGCACTAGCCAGCCGTAAAATACGAGATTCTTTTTTAAAATATATTTCATTTAGGCGTAGTGCATTCGAAATGGTTAGCCTTTTACAGGAAATCGACACAGAACATGAGGACATGGTCCACCATGCGGCGCTGGATTTCTATGGACTACTGCTAGCTACGTGTTCGTCAGATGGCAGCGTCCGAATTTTTCATTCGCGCAAAAACAACAAGGCGCTTGCCGAACTTAAAGGACACCAGGGCCCTGTGTGGCAAGTCGCATGGGCGCATCCCAAATTTGGCAACATCTTAGCATCATGCTCCTACGATCGCAAAGTAATCATATGGAAATCGACTACGCCTAGAGATTGGACTAAGCTGTGAGTGTTGTATTTCTGTGTAATGAGTGCATGCCCATGTACGTGTGTACGTGTTCGTCTATGCTGATACTGTTATCTATAGCAGCGCAGGAAATAGTGTGCATTGATCTTGCCTAATTTTTTCCCATTCTCTCATTTCAGATACGAGTACAGCAATCACGACTCCTCGGTGAACTCGGTAGACTTTGCGCCAGCCGAATACGGTCTAGTGCTTGCGTGTGCCAGCTCTGATGGTTCCATTTCTGTGTTAACGTGTAACACAGAGTATGGTGTTTGGGATGCTAAAAAAATACCGAATGCACATACGATTGGAGTGAATGCTATTTCCTGGTGCCCGGCACAGGCATCGGATCCAGCCTTTGATCAGCGTGTCACATCGCGCAATGCAACCATTAAGCGTTTGGTCAGCGGTGGCTGCGATAATCTCGTCAAAATTTGGCGTGAAGACAATGACCGCTGGGTAGAGGAGCACCGTCTCGAAGCACACTCGGATTGGGTGCGTGATGTGGCATGGGCACCATCAATTGGATTGCCACGCTTGCAGATAGCGTCGGCATCACAGGATCGCCATGTAATCATATGGAGCAGCAATGCCGATTTGTCGCAATGGACATCGAGTGTACTACATACGTTCGACGATGCTGTATGGAGTATTTCGTGGTCCACCACGGGCAATGTACTAGCGGTCACTGGTGGTGATAACAATGTATCTCTGTGGAAAGAAAACAGCGAGGGCCAATGGATTCGCATTAACTATGAATCGGGCACTGCCATTCAATCGAAACAGCCGCATCATATACACAATCCCCAACAGCAGCCGCAACAGCCAACAAACATTCTACAGTCATCGGACTCTGAGCATAGCTCGAACTTATCGAATTCGAACTTGTCAAACTCGCAGCTGTCAAATTAGGAACGTTGAGTAAATCGTGCATATGAACCAATTTAATATAAATCTTACAATGGAAAAATATATTTAATATAAAGGAAATACTAAATATTTTGTACAGTGTACTCCTAACTACGATGTGGCAATGCTTCGATAATTTTTTGCATTCTTCGCTGCTAATACTTTGTATTCAATTAGTAATTGCTTCTGCCCAAGTAATTATCTCGAACTATACTTGTAGTAACTATACCGCGGTAATTAGCCGACCCAAAAAAGTCCATCGACACTGGTAAGAAAGATGACAATTGAACCTAGTAACTATAGTGGTCATTACAATTATGCCGTTTGAGTTAATTTCAGTTTGTTTGTGGGAACGTAACTTACTAATTTCGTATAAATTTGCAACACGTGCCGCAAAAAATTAAGCTAAATAGAGCAAACGGATGAAATGGTTCACATTAAAACATGTATGTCGATTTGTGCAAGTTTGTGAACAAATCGAAACTAAATTCTTGAATTCCCCAGAAGACATCACCAATAAAATAATTAACAGCAGCATTTGATTAGCACCCGTGTCGCCTGCGGACCATTTTCTTGCCAACGCCTTTCTGCGTGAGAAATAATTGTTTTAATGGAAAGCTCATCGAAGTTCACCCATAAATTTGTCAAAACAAACCCGATTTTCATGTTTGAGGGCAATTTGATCCTGATTTTTCATTTATGCATTATTACAAATAATTTTTTTTTGGATTTTTTTGAAAAAAAAACGAGATTTTCCCTTATGATTTAAAAAAAAAAATAGTTTTTATTTAAAAAAAAAAAAATAGTTTTTATTTTAAATTTAAAAATGTCGAGTTTTTACTTTTAATCGATTTTGCTGGCCAAAAATAGTATATAAAACAAAATTTGAGCTGGTTCTAAGGGAATCGAATTTTTTGTCAAAAACCATGCTAAAATTGAGAAAAATTTGGACATGTAAAGTTCTCAGACACATAGGTGTCATATTTGTAACACTCATAAATTTCTCAAAACTGAACCGATTTTCATGTTTCATCTCAATTTGGTCCTGATTTTTCATTTGGATTGATTCTACATTTAAAATTTATGCATTTTTAATGGATTTTTTTTTTTTTAATTTTTTGGAAAAAAAAACCTGTAAATTGTGTATTGGTATTCAAAATCCGATTCTGTCTATGCTTAGCGTGATTATACTCGGAACGGAACGATTCGGCTAATGATGATGATCAAAAATATACTTTATTGGGTCAGAGATACTTTTTTCTGCTTGTCAGATACATTTGTAAAAAAATACAATTCAAATACTACAATTTTATCTCGATTAGATTAGGTAGATTTCAATGCTCTTGACCCGAAAATTGTATAACGATCATAAAAGTACGTCAGTAATAAGACAGGGTGCTGTGTTGGCAACCTCAAAAATTGGTCATTCTCCACTTTATTCTTATTACCCTTTGGTATGAAAGCAAGAATGTTTGTAAGCACAGATCTCAGGATTTAGGGTGTCTTCTAGTCGGGCGCTCCCAACTAGAGCCTTCTTATTTGTTATATTCGAAGTGTCTGGAGTGTATAATTGGTTTTAATAATTTACCATTCGTCCAATTCAGTGTGGACAGTTTAAATTTAAACTTCAATTAAAAATCAATCAAATCAAATGGTTGAGTTAAAAATTAATTTGGAGTCAGACCAGACAGTTTTCTCGTATATATATTGTTTGTAAACCATAGAAGATAAAGGGTATAGAACATTGTTGCACTCTGAGTAGAGTTTTTGCTGTCCATACTTAATTATTGGCATTTCAGTGGGCTGGGCTGTGCCCAGCTGTACGCGTCACCTAAGTAATTGTTAGCTGTAAGGCTTTATATACGACTTAGGGGTTTTGCACTCACACTGATTGCTGGCTAGTAGGCCAGGTCGTGCAGCAGACCTGGGGTGGACACTGCTGATGTCATGGATTGCGTGCACCAGAACCGTCATCAACATTACAGAGTCAACAACCAAGGCGCCAGCCCATACGCGCACCATGGGGCCCGTGATACTGCATAAAAGTCTAGCTCTTGACCAAAACGGATTTCCAAACGAACTCGTTGCCCGCAATCAACTCGGTTTAATCGCGCTTTTCGCCCACCACCCGCCGGACTCCTACTCTAACCGCATTCTTTGATATTGTTGCAAAGGTTTCTTACTATGCGGCATTGATTTTTTCTTTCTCAATTTTTGGATTTCTGGGCTGTTTGTGATTTGGGTCCTTTAGCACATTTGCTTTTGTACGCACGTACACATTTGCATATTCTTTGGCGTACAGGCTGGTATCGAGGTGAAAGGTTAACATAATGTTATTAAGAGAATCGATAAGAAACGCTAAAAGAGTACGAAGGAAATTTCGTCCATAAGGAGTTGAGATTTTCTTTATTTGCCATGTTTGCTTGTCTGTATAATGTTTAATTGAGCTAGTCTTGGCAATAGTAAATAAAATGAAAACAATATAGAGTTAGATCTCACGTTGAAAGAAAGATACACTGATAAAGACAATTAAGTACCTAGCTATTTACCTTATTTGACCGCTTATGACAATGATAATATTTTATTATACCGGTGTATTTAAAGGGATTTCGTGAGAATTCACATTTTGTACATTTAATTTCAATGTTCTTGGCTATTTTGAGAAACATATAAAGGTCAAATGTCTTTGCCGCAAATAAAACGTAATAAAACGAAATTTCAATAGGACTGCTTCAAGCCTTTATATATATAAATAATATATATATATATATAAAAAAATATATATATATCAAATAATAATAATAATATATATATATATAATGGTATAATATATATATATATATAATGGTTTTGCGAAAATGTCTGTATATGTTTTTGATCAGGATCTCAGAAACTACAAAAGTTAGAAAGCTCGATCTTGGTCTCATTCAGTTCGTATATATAATACGCAATACAAGTTTATAATTTTTTTTCGATAACTTGATCCGTTTAATGAATATCGATAAAAATCGATAACAACCTTTTGTTGTCTTATAATATCTCGGAGACGATAAGAGATAAAAGCAACAAATTTAGTGCGTTATGTTTATTTTGATACCGTCCGATTTTAGATACCTCCCCCCAATCGCCACCAATATGGATAAAACCAAAAAAATCGCAAATCAAATACTACAGACCTACAAATTGATTTGTACATAGATTTTGATGTCGCTAATAAGTTCTGTCGCTAATAAGTTTTTCGAGTAAAGTGAGTGCGTCGTGCATTTGTATGTGTGTGTATGTTTGTGTAAACGAGCTGAAATGTTTATGGAACCAGATCGCAGCGTTCAGGGTATCTCCTAGTCGGGCGGCCCCGACTAGAGCCTTCTCACTTGTTTTGACATGAATTTGGACTAAACATTTTATTTTTAAACTGAAATGTAGAATTCATCTAGACACCGAACCATGAACAAAAAGACCTTCCTCATCAAAATCGGTTGAGTTTTGGCAAAGTTACGACTGGGGAAAGTTGAAACCTACCCTTATATGGGAACAGTAGGGTATATATACGAAAATTTTTGACATGAATTTGGACCAAAAATCTTACTTTTAAACTGAAATATAGGATTCAACTAGACACCGAACCATGAACAAAAAGACCTTCCTCATCAAAATCGGTTGAATTTTGGCAAAGTTACGACTGGGGTAAGTTGAGACCTATCCTTATTTGGGATCACTAGGGTATATATTCGAAAATTTTTTACATGAATTTGGACCAAAAATTTTACTTTTAAACTGAAATGTAGAATTCATCTAGACACCGAACCATGAACAAAAAGACCATCCTCATCAAAAGCAGTTGAGTTTTGGCAAAGTTACGATTGGGGATGGTTGAGACCTACCCTTATATGGGAACACTAGGGTATGAGTTCTTTTAGTCAACTTATTCCTCTTTTTCCCCTACTAATATATCTTATCCTTTTGAACTTGTTTCTTCTAGTTCTATCTTTGCGCCTGTCATTTCCCATAACTCTCTTCTAGCTGCTATTAACTCATTAAAAAATTCCTACTCTCCTGGGCCTGACAACATCCCTAGTTGTCTAATCAAAGAGTGTAGTGCTTCTCTTCTGCGCCCATTGCTGAAGCTTTTCAATCTTTCCCTTGAATCTGCTGTTTTTCCGACCCCTTGGAAAGAATCGTTCATCATCCCTCTCCACAAAAAAGTGGGAGGTCTGATAAATCAAATTATAGGGGCATTGCTAAACTGTCTGCAATCCCTAAATTATTAGAAAATTACTTCGACTTTGCAGCATTTCTGCAAATCAATTATTTCCCCTTCGCAGCTTGGTTTTGTTAAGAGTCGGTCAACTTCGACCAACTTGCTTAAATTTACTTCGCTGGTACATGATGCTTTTCTCACGAAAAAAACTGATGTCATTTACACTGACTTTACCAAAGCATTTGACTCTGTACACCATGATCTGTTATTGCATAAACTAGATCGCATTGGTTTCCCCCCTCTCTCGTGTCTTGGATGTCTTCGTATTTGAAATATACTTAGATCTTGTACCTCTAAGGAGGTTTATGTCACTTCGGGTGTATCCCAGGGTAGTCATCTAGGACCTCTACTATTCACTCGTTTTATTAATCACATGCTAGCATACATATGTATGCAGTTGATGTAAAACTTATATATTTTCTGCTTCACACTCGTTTACAAGACGATTTGAACTCGATGCAACTCTGGTGTTCGATCAGCTGCACCTAAATTGTTCAAAGTGCATGTTTATGACTTTCTC
>SCDY01001957.1:0-30923 GCA_004143825.1 Drosophila micromelanica | reverse complement strand
CGATTTTCATGTTTGATGGCATTTTGGTCATGAATTATCTCCTAAATTAATTCTGTATTTAAAATATGTGCATTTTTGAAAATAAAAATTTTTGGAATTGTTGGTACAAAATCACAAGAGTCCCCCCTTATCGATTTCCGAAAAAAAAATTTTTTTCAAAATTTAAAATTGCGCATTTATATTTTTAAACGATTGTATTTGTCACAATTAGCATAAAAAACAACTTTAAAAGTGATTTTGAGGGGTCAAAGTTTTGGTCAAAAATCATGCCAAAATTAATGATAATTTTGACAAGTAAAGCTCTCGGATCCATAGCTTCCATATTTCAAACTACCATAACTTTGTCAAAAGTGAACCAATTTCGATGTTTGATGGCATTTTGGTCATGAATTAACTCCTAAATTAATTCTGTATTTAAAATATGTGAATTTTTGAAAATAAAAATGTTTACAATTTTTGGTTCAAAATCACAAGGGCCCCCCTTAAATATTTTCGAAAAATTTTTTTTTTTAAATTTAAAAATTTAAAAACGATTGTTTCTACTCTGTGAATAAGTATTGTGCGGTCGGTTACACCCAACTGGTTTTTTCGTGTTTTGTTATTGTATTTTTACCATTGTCATTGCACCAGCACACGCCCACACAGACGAAGGCTTTAAATGTCAAACTCCTCGAATATCGCAACTGATTTCATTGTAATTATGGACATGATCGATTCATTGAGCTTCGGGTTTAACACTTTGATTGATTCCATAGACCAGCAAAATCATAAAAGCTCGAGTGTTGTATTCTTTACATAACATGTTCATGACGATAGTCCCCGACTAGAAGTTAATCTGTACCCATCTGTGAACTGCAGTGCACAAATAATATACGCTTGCTTAGCTATTTTCAATAAATACAGGGTATAAATGATTTAACTACAGAAAGGTAAACATGGTGCATTTGACAAGAAAGTTGCAATCAACTAGTTGGCTTAGGAAAAATAAGTGGGCTAAACCTTATATAAATTAAAATGCATTAAAGTAAATAATATTGAATGGAAGCTTAATTTTTCGGTGATAAACGGTTTTCAGTCCACTTGCCAGGTTACCTGTGGAGTACAAGTCAGGCTTATATATATATATATATATATATATATATATATATATGATATATATGTATGATATATATGTATATACATAATAGATGAACATATTTTTTTTGTTTATATATCATAACAAAATGGAAAACCAAGATAGTTTCTTAGCTATGAAGTAAGTAACAAACTTTGCCAACCATTTGAGATTTTTCTCAACATTTTTTTAGTTTCTTTTTTTTGGGTTCATTGGGCATTCTGTTAACTGTGATCATTCTGACGGTGCCCAATCTGCGCCAGAAACTGATTTATCTCCTGGCTAGAATTCATACGACATCAATGAACTATACGCCGATCAAATACTTGGAGCAGGAGGAGGAAGCTTTGACGCTCGTCTCCAAGCGGCGCCTAGGGCTGGTGAGCCGCAAGACCCTTGTACTGGACATGGACGAGACGTTGATATCATCGGTGATCATCTATCATAGTTCCATGTCCAAAAGTCGCAGGACCCGCTCCAAATTAGAAATGGTGGCAAATCTGCCGTGTGATTACAAATTCTTTCTGCCAGGTTCCAATGCCACTATCCACATCTACAAGCGGCCTCATGTGGACTTCTTTCTCGATTGCGTCTCCAAGTGGTATAATCTGGTTATTTTTACGGCCGCCACGGAGGAGTACGCCTCGCGAGTCCTGGATTACCTGGATGCGGGACGGAAAATTTTGACGCGGCGAATGTATCGACACGATTGCATCAATATTTGCGGCATTTGGGCCAAGTTTGTGTCCATGGCTAACGGCGATCTGGCCAATGTCCTGCTGCTCGACGACTGCCACATGGAGAACAGCTTCAATATGGGCAACTCCGTTCACATCCGAAGCTATCGCATTGGTACCAAGGACGATCAGCTTCTCTGCATGCTGCCCTTTCTGGATGCCCTACGGTTCACACATGACGTACGCTCTATTCTGGGACGCCGTACACGTTACGACTGCCTGACAACCTGTTTGCGATCCCTTTATGATTACGAAGAAGATACCTCCGAGTAGAGTCAACTTCTTCTAAACAAATTTTAAGATATATTTATAATATTTATCTATTTTTCACATTTTATTTCGCATTACCCAGTCGGCTTAGTCATGTGAGGTTTCTTCGCAAGGACGTTAGTCACTGATCAAGTGAATCACTAGCCTCAGCGACTTTGCCTTGTGCAAGGTTGCTGCACTATAAGTTGACCTACCGTGAAACCTATGCTCACGGCCAGTTGTCTTCGACAAACCTCTTTTTTAGCCCCGGTAAATTGATTTTATTTATATTATGGCTAAAATGCTTTTCTGCAAATGTAGAAAGTTTCTTAGAGCCCCATGAACTAAATATATTTTTGATCAGCATAAAAAGTCATGACAATGCAGCCTGACCCTCATCCTTCTGCCTACCGACTGCTATTTAAAAGTTATATATTTAAAATATTGTTTTATAAAAACCCGATCGTTTTAAAGTTGCAAAAACGAATATACTCTATTTCATTGTGTGAACAGAGTACAAAATGTGTTCAAGCATGCGAATTTAACATTTAAAGGTTTGAATGAATGCTGAAACGTTCGCTGAAAGTTCGTTTAAACGAGCTTTCACTGTATTTATCTGTCGCAAATCTTTAGCGGCGAGTTACAGAAATAAGCAAATGTGAATGATACCTGTGGGTTGTTTGCTGGAGATGGAGCTGGAGCTTGGAATCGACATTGGCGGCTCTATATATTATTTATTGATATTTCGAGACCGGCTGGCAAAATGTTCTTTTGTTAATCTTCTTGACCAGGCACTGGGTGCGGCAATTAAGTCACCGCGCACACACACACACACACAAACAACAATAACAACAACCTCTCGAGGGGTGCGCGCATTTCCAGTGAAGATCATTATTGTCTCGCCGCGAATGCCGCCAGCATCCAAACAAAAAAAAAGAAGGAAGGCAACGCGCAGGCAAACAAGTTAATGAACCCGTTGCCACCGCCGCTGCCCACGTCGCGGATCCTTGAACTCGACTTGGCGAGTCGTCCAACTAGTTTGGCTTTGGGCACCGGCGGCGGCTGCAGCCAGAACCAAATCTGTGGCATGAATTCTCTGGAAATGATCGAAATTTCATTTCATTGCGACGACGACGACGACGGCAAACTAAAAATTGAGTTCAACAGCATTCCGGTCTGGTCTGTCGGATATTCAGTCGGCTCCTTCGGCTGGCCCCCACCGCTGTCTGTCGCCCTGTTCGGTTCTATGCTGGAGTCTTTGGCTCTGCACTGTTAACTTTCCATTATCCTTGAGGCTCGAGTCATTGCCCCCGTCTCGCATTACACAATTGCAGCGGGCCAGCGGGCTGGCCAGGAATCGTGCAACTCGCGGTTGCCTCCGGACCCCGGCCCTCGCTCAAGTTACAGAGAACTCCAGTGGCCTACTTCCACTTGAATGGAATTAATGGGAATGGGACTGGGATTGGGATTGGGAAAAGGAGTATGGGCATGAAACAAAAGCTTTTGTGCGAGCAGGCAACCCCAGCTTGAAAATATCCTGTGGCCAGTCAAAGACAAAGCAACTCATTTTGTCGCATGCACAAAATTAATACAAAACACATTCGAAGTGAGAGCTGAGAGCGGAGACAACCTCTCTCTCTCTCTCACTCTCTCACACATATGTACGTGTGTGTATAATTTTATTTTTATAACTGACCTCGAACTTTTGTGCAATGTGATTGAACTGCTGCGATATCTGTGTTGTTGCAGCCCCGCTGCCCCCCTGCCCAGCTGCCTTCCTGCAGCAGCATTTGCATGCAGACTGCATACGAATCGGTGGAAAAAGTGCCAGCGATAATGTCGCCGTTGTTGAGCTTGCCATCGGGATCAGAATCAGAATCAGAATCGGAATCGGGATCTGGATGCGTTTGCGTTGTGACCGTTGACAAACAATATGGAAATTTAGCGGGCCATACGAACGGGTAAATGGTAAATGGCATATGCTGATGGTTAACGAGTGAGTGCAGCGTCAAAAGGGGGAGGGGGAGAGGGAGGGCGTTGCAGTCGACGACAACGTTAAATGCATAATAAATGCGCGTTTCAAGAGCTTTGGCAAAATAAAAATGCGTGCTGCGACTGAATTGCACTTTCAATGAGCTAAAACAAAAGGCAGGAGCAGAACAGAAGCAAGCAGAGGGCGATAAGAACAGCGGCGAACCAGTGTGTGTGTGTTCGAGAGAGAGAGCGGATAGTGAGACGCAGGGGCAGGCCATAACCATTGCATTGCGTTGTGATAGCGCCCTGGCCAAGCAGCAGCAATCCACAACCACGCCCATCTAAAAATAAAAAAAACACAAATTTCATTGACTTTTGTAACGCGTTCAAAGCTGACGTTGATAAACAGCAAAGCGGCAGAGAGACAGAGAGCAAGAGAGAAAGCGCACGGTACAGTTCTTTATCAGGAATACTCGGTCTCTACTGCTGCTGCTGTGCAAATATTTTATATTGTCTTTTTCCCTTTGTTTTGTTTCTTAGCAAAAAATCAAAAAAAAAAAAAAACAAAACAAACAAACCTAACAACAACAAAAAAGCAGAGTCGGAGCTATCAAGCGGAGGGTTTTGCTTGTGGTCCCCCTGTCAAAGCATGGTGTGCGCCACTGACCAACAGCAACGGCAAGCACGAAATGTTTAGCTGACGTCATGTGTCCTTGAATTCGTTTATTTGCCGCAAAGCAGAACTCGCAAAATTCAATGCACTTGGCAGCGACAACGCGGCAGCGGCAGCAAAAGTCCCAAAAAACAAAAGCGAAGCTGCGGAACAAGATTACGTGTTTGCACGAGAGAGTTGAGAGTGAGAGAGTGAAAGCAGCAGAGCAAAGAAGAAATATAATTTGCGAAACAAGACTCTCTAAGCAGTAACTGTAAAGCAAATTGACACAATATAAACAAATTTAACGTTTGATTATTTATAACTACGGCTTTTGAGTACGCTCTCGTTTAAAAAGTATTTTTTTTTTTCAAATGAGTTTTGAAAATTATATACGTTAGCATCGATACTCACACTCAACGATAAGCTCGATGCTATGAAACCCCTGACTGCCATTGAACATTTCAAGAAAAAGCGTTATTGATTTAAATATTTCAAATGTTATAGCTGTCAACAAAAAGTATATCACAGATTCGACGATAGAAACAAAAACTTTCAAGTAATAGTATCGATAGCATTGCCGATATATATTGCCGCACTGTGTTGCATTTGGATGTTGTTATCGATAACACTGTGTAATTGTTAAACATTTGCTTAAAGAATTAATTTAAGCGAAATTGCGATTTCAACGCCCGGAGGACAGCACGTGTCGCATTTACCTGCAACAAAACCGGAAGCCACCGCTCAACAAAAGGTGTTGTTTTATTCATGTAGCCATAAAGCACAAAAAGTGAGCTAAAGTTATTGTTGTTAATGCACTGGGACCAGGAGCAGCAGCAGTGCCAGGTGAGCTCCCCCGCCCCTCCCCTGCCGATTGGTGATAGCTGCACAAGCCGTTATAAACTAAACTGCCGTCAAGTGTGCATGAGAACACTTATTTATTAATACTCAAACAGTCATAAGACAACAGGCCGTCGAGAGGGCAACAGGGCAACAACAGTAATCGGCCTTATCAGCGTTTATCTGGTTTTTGGCCTTGGGCTCGGCTTGCCCTTTGCCCGCTGCGTACATGCAAATGAGGCGGACGAGTGCAGCAGCAGCAGCAGCAGCGATGAACCCCAAGTGTGTCATATATATTGTACATGGCCAGCATCTGTAATGGCGACAGATTGGCTCAGGCATCTGCACGTTTGTTTGCTGTGGGCTTATGCGGGTCATATCATTAATTTTGACAAGCTAATCTCACAGCAGACACACACACACACACACACACACACACACACACGTGCAACTGTTTATCTGTAAAGTATATACAGTTTGACGATTAACGGTCTTCCGCACCCATATATTCGCACAGATACACTAATCAAGAGGAGCGTGTCCATTGAGCTAGCGACAACAGCCAGAACCAGTTAAGGATGGGCCAGACTCTATCCGAGCCGGTCACGGCCAAGGAGTCGTCATATTGCCAAAATGAACAGTATCGCGTGGGCAGCAGCTGCATGCAGGGCTGGCGCATCAGCATGGAGGACTCGCACACACACATACTCTCGCTGCCGGACGATCCGACAGCGGCCTTCTTTGCCGTCTACGATGGACACGGCGGAGCCACAGTCGCCCAATATGCCGGCAAGCATTTACACAAGTTCGTTCTAAAGCGGCCCGAATACAATGAGAACAACATCGAGAAGGCCCTGAAGCAGGTGAATAGTATTAAAAATCTTGTTGCACACTCATCCCATCCGGCTAACTTGCGGACGGTTGACACTATAGGGCTTTCTGGACATAGACTACGAGATGCTGCACAATGAGGCGTGGGGCGAGCAAATGGCCGGCTCCACAGCCGTGGTCGTTCTGGTCAAGAACAATACGCTGTATTGCGCCAATGCCGGCGACTCGCGGGCCATCGCCTGCGTGAACGGGCAGCTGGAGACGCTGTCCGTGGATCACAAGCCTAACAACGAGTCGGAATCGAAGCGCATCATCGACGGCGGCGGCTTTGTGGAGTTCAATCGTGTCAATGGCAATCTGGCACTCTCCCGTGCCCTCGGCGACTTTGTGTTCAAGCGGGGCAACAACAAAAAGCCGGAAGACCAAATAGTCACAGGTGAACACAATAACAGCAACAATAACGCAACAAAGATCATTGTTCGCAATTATATTCATTGTTAACGCGCTGTCATCGCAGCTTACCCGGACGTGGAGACGCGCCAAATCATGCCGGATTGGGAATTCATTGTGCTGGCGTGCGACGGCATTTGGGATGTGATGAGCAATGAGGAAGTGCTGCAGTTCTGTCGAGCGCGCATCGGCATGGGCATGCAGCCGGAGGAGATCTGCGAGGAGCTGATGAACCATTGCCTCGCACCCGACTGCCAGATGGGCGGCCTGGGCGGCGACAATATGACCGTGGTACTCGTTTGCCTGCTGCACGACAAGCCCTACTCCGATTTGGTGGCACGCTGCGGGAACAGCAGCAGCAGCAGCAGCAGCAGCGGTCCAGACGCGAATTCGGACCAAATGGAACAGGGCGGCGATCCCGATACAGCTGTCGCCACGGAACCTTAGAGTAGCCGCCAACCTGCGCGGAGCGATACGGTCCAATAGTCACAACATGAAACCGGCATCAGATTCGCTGCTGGCAGCATTGTTTCTAAGCGCCTTACAATGCCATTCAGGTGCACTTTATATATGTGTGTGTACTTAACACGCCTGTTTCGGTTAAGTTTTCGATACATATACTCGTACAATCATTACCCAAGTACACCCAATTTGTTTTGTCCCCTCCCCGACCCGTGCATTAAAAGCTTGTTTATAAACCAAAAAACGAAGAATTGCGGCCAATTGCTGTTGATTGTTCTTTTCTGTTTGTCGAGCAAAAGATTCGAGTATTATCCGTCTAGTATTTAAACTAAAATATGTACCTACTATTCTTTGATCTATTTAGAGTCTGTGGGATTTGTCTTGTGAATGCTAGCGCCGAAGGAACTAAGCTGAATTAATTAATTGTAATAAACAAAACAACGTTTTTTGTAGTGTCCAAAAATCGTGGTAAATTCCATTAAGTGAACGATTCAACTTGGGATCGATCCAACGTAGTCATGCTAGAGGCCTTTTTTATCGCAATAATTATATGAGATTTGAAATACACAACAAAGTAGCAAAACCAAACGAGTCCATTTATTCAGGTGGGAGAGGTTTCGACCACGATTGCCAATTTGCGTGTTGCTTCTGGCCAGGTATCTCTGTGACCCCTGACCTGACCTGACCTGGCACCCCCTAGAAGCAAGATGTTCGGTTGTTGTGTACAGCATTTGCTGGTTTATGTTTTATTTTATGGTTGACAAGTTTTCTTTTCTTCTTTTTTTTTGTTTAATCGTTTCGTTTCTCGTTTCGATTTCCATTTCTTCAGCTAACTACATTTAATCTACGTATGCGCAATTTGTTTTCTGGTTTTTCTTTTATTTGATTCTCGTTTATATGATACATACAATAAAATAAAATATGCATTTATGATTTGTTTGTTTGTTTTTTTTTGTTTTGTTTTTTTTTTATGTGTTTCGGTTTAATGTCTGGTGTTATTATATGGTTTTTTTTTCTTTCTTCCCTTTAGCTTTAGATGTTGTTTTTAGTTTAGGAGCTCGTAAGTATAAATTGCATTTACTTTTTTTTTATATACTAAACGAGCACAAATTTCACTCTTAAGTATACAGAAAAAGTGAATCACGCTGTTGTTGTTTTGTGGTTGCGGTTGATGTTGTTGTCTCAGTGTACGGTAATGTTTAATATAATTTATTTATACTTCTGCATAGGGATATTGTTTAGTTATAGTTACGTTTTAGTTTATAGTTTAATCATATGCAATTTTATAAACCTTTTTTTGTTTTGCTTTCTTCACTTTACAATTATCAATTTTGGTACAATTAATATTATTATTACATGTGTTCCTATATCAATTTCTTTAACAGACATTCTCTTTGTTTTTTGTTTTCCTTAATGATTTTCGTTTTTTATTTTTGTTTTTAGTGATAACAATGTGCGCGTAAGCATTTCTATGCATGTTATTTGAACAGAAAAAAAAACAGAAACCAAATAAAAATTACAAAAAAAAAATAATAATGTTTATCATCGAAAAACAAGTAAAGTTAACTAATTTATCGCCCTTCACAAGGGACGCAAAACAATAAATTAAAAGAATATCAATCAAGAAGCATATATATGGAAGGGTTTAACTAATGTCTAAAATTATATGAAATATTGATGGCAGTGCCAAAAGAATGAAAGCAGGCGTTTATTATATGCAAGTATTCAGCATTAACATTAAGGCCAGCCACCTTTCTTGTATGTGGCTTATACAGTTTCTGGTTTAAACCAAAAATCCAGCAAAAACTTGTTGAGTTATATTTTAAAATATATATGATTATATGTATTGGTGGCAGTGCCAAACTAAAAAAATAATTGGGGCATTGTCCTGCCGCCCTTGTGAAAGGCATACTCTTCCAATAATAAATAATATGGTTTTTACATAATAATAATGATAAAAATAATAATAATGTCTTGAAAGCTATTTGAAATGACTCTGCACGACAATTTGATAAGAACGAAAAGGTAGTTTCTTAGTTCTGGCTGATTGTGTGTGTGTGTGTGTTTGAGGATAGTTACATGGGTATATAGTGTATATCATTATTATATATCATTGTTTTTGTTGCTGCTGTTATTATCAGTAGTTTGTTTTTTTTTTTTTTTTTTTTTTTTTTTTTTTTTTTTTTGTATAGTATAACAAGGTGTCACGTGTCATTGTCAGTGTCATATGCGCTGCTTAAATATACAAAATAAATAACTTAAGAACTGAGGCTTTACAATAACAATTTAATTAATTTATTTGTTGCCTTAAAATTATTCAACATCAACAATGTTTTTCCTTTTGTTTGTTTCTTTATCTCCATCCATCTAATCCATCATTTGCCCTTATCGTATCAATTACGTTTCGTTTTGCTAACTCTAAACCTCGTTTACCTCTCCGACAACACCAAAAATAGATGTGAGAGCTGCAAGCCCAGCAGCCTGGGTTCTGATTTGGATATGGGCAATCAAGCAAGCTGGCAATCAATATTTCAATTAATTTTTTGTTTTTTTTTTTTTTGTTAAATGCATTTAAGAGTTGTTCTCTCAATTGCATTAATTATCACACAGCACACGTGGCGTTTGCACTAATCGAAAGCTAGCTGCGCCCCAAAACCCAGACTCCTGCTGCCCGGCTCTCTAGTCCCATTGTTAGTCCCGCTATAATTGAGTTAAAGCAGTCCTGATTCACTGTACAGTGGCCACACGGGTGGTGAGCACAAAAACCATTTTGAGAACTTTGAATAGCTATTTTTTGAATGGGTGAGGGAGGGAGGTGCAAATGGCTCGAAGGAGGAGAGGAGGCATATCAACTATAAACTATGCATTGTTTGTGTGTGTGTCAGTGACTGAGTGTGGATGTGTATGTGTATGTGAGTGAGGTGTGTGTGTGTGTGTGTGTATGCGCACACCACTGAGCTGGTCAAGGCTGGTCAGCAGCAGGTCCATCTCGGCAGTGAGGACTGGCACTGGAACTCGCGCTGACCAATTGATTAATTAGTTAATGAATAATTCAAATAAAAAAGTTTACTTTAGTAATGTGTGCACCTTGCGATTTCTCAGTGGGGCGAGTATACAGTTTGTAGCGTGTTTATATATACATATATGCATATAGCTATAGATATAGATAGTATATACATATATATACACATAATTATATATGTATTTAGTATAGGCACTTAGCATATTCGATTGTTTTTATAGAATCAAAATATATTATCTTTAAATAAACAAACACACACATATATATATATATATATATATATATATATATATGTATATATAGATGCATATAAACACTGTATACTATACATATATATAGATGCATATAAACACTGTATACTATACATATATATATATATATATAATGTATATATAATATATAGCATGTACATGTGCTGAAAGTCTTGCATACTGGGCGAAAAAAACTAGACTAATGGGAAAAGGGGGAAGGGTGCTTCGTGTTAGCGCTTCGAATCTTAACACTCTTCATTTGGTATACTATTAATCCGTTATCTATATAGAGAACTCACTCTGTCTGACTCTAGCCTGGCTAAATATAGTTTTCTACTTGTTATAAAAAACAAAACATAATAAGAAAGTAGAATATTTCAACAAAAGAATTCGCTTTCTTTTTTTTCGTTTGTCGTATTTTTCATGGAAGTGAAAGGGCGGAGACGTTTGTTCTCAAAAACCTAAAATGTTGCGTATGCTGCAAGTAATCGATCTTGCCTAGCTGTTTATATATATATCTGTATATATCTAAACATATCACTTAACGCTAGCATAACTTAAGCTGTATTTATGTATGTATAGTATGTATATGTATATCGTATGCGCTTACTCTCTATAGATTAACTTCTGCCAATTTGTTTATGCCTTAAGTTTAATTTACATGTTTATTTACTTGAACTTCAATCAAATAAAAGTTTTCATAGCTTAGATTCCTTTGCAGTTGTGTCTTGTGCGTACAAAATAATAAAGTAAATTAACACACAAAAGATTAAAAATGAAAACAATACCAAAAAGGATAATGAGCATTAGTATTCAAATACAATATTTTTTATATCAGTTTTGTAATTTTTTGTTTTTTTTTTGTCAACTAAAGAGAAATCAAATGAAAGAATATAATGTTATAGTTATATATATGGTTATATATAAATATATATATATATATTAAATGCCTATTTGTGTTGTCCTAAACCGCATAGATTTTTCACTGTGTGTGTGTGTGGGTGTGTGTATTTTAGTTTATGGCACCTTTTTTTCGTTTAGTTTAAGTGTCTGTGTGTCGTTGTATATACAAAAATATACCTTTGTTAGTGTATTAAAGAGTTTAACATTAGATAGTTCTTCTGCTTGTCTACGCGTTATAAAATTTTAGTCATTATAGCAATGCATTAGCTTTTTTTTATTTTTGTTTCTGTTTAGTTGTAGTTGTATTTGTATTTGTTCTCGAAATGTGTGAAACCATCAAACTGAGAAAATTGCCTTTATATGTGGAAGAAATGCAATTTTAAAATGTATGCAAGTATTTCCATATACATATAAATGTAAAATTAGCATATACCAAGTGTATGAGGTGTGTGTGTGTGTGAGTGGGTGTGGGTGTGCATGTGCCAGTCTGTGTCCGCGTGTACAGTTCCCCTTAGGACGTGACATAAGTACAAAAATTCCTAAAGGCTCTAAATAAACTAATAGGCTAGTACAAACAAAAGACTTCAATGGTCGCTACAATCAGACAAACTGATAAATTATTTATAATGTTATAAGCATGAAAAACTAAAGATAAAAATATATGGGACTAGCGTGTATAGCCAGCTCTATAAAAAAATTTAGGGCTATCTCATAAGGGCTATATACTCATGTGCGGATAAGTGTGTTTATGTGTGCGTGTGTGTGTGAAAGGGTTTATTTGATTGGGTTATAATCTTTTTCAAGTTGTAGCATATAAGCAAATGAAAAATTAACGTCGATTAATCAACACGATTCGTATCCATGAATCATAAGCAATGAGTTATGATCTAATAATAATAATAATAATAATGAGTAATGCTATTGTTTTGTTGTCGTTATTTAGCTAACATCTCAATCAGATGCAACTTGGCTGACTCCAATCAAACATTACATTTATCGTAATCGTAAACATAACTTGGGCATATAATTTTCCTTCACTCTCTCTTTATGTGTATATATATATATATATATATATATATCTATATATGCTATACGCTCTACTATTCCTTCATCGTTGCGCTAATCTACATATGTTTATACGTGTGTGTGTTTGTATCTACTGTTTAAGTTAAAGTGAATTAACTTTAACTGATTAATACATGTGTATGTGTTTTTTTTTCTCTTTTGTATGTATGTAATCCTACGTATGTATGTAGATGTGGTTGTGTGTGTATTCATTAATGTTATGCACCATTATTCCTTTGCCTACTCTTTATTATATTATGATAACTGGTCCAAGCTGGTCGCCCTTCAGCTTCTGCAGTGCGACGACAACTGAGAAGGGGGAAAATAATTATCAACAACTATATAAAACGATATATATTTGAATACTCACCTTATATATGCCTCCTTGGTTAGCTCGTAAATATCTATAGCGCTTATAGATATAACAAAAAACGGCTTTCGCTTGTATTTACACATGGAATTTATGTACAGTAGGGGATGGGGGAGTGTGGGGAACGATGCACCTGCGGCACATCTAGCCAAGTTTTCCTTCTCACATTTGTCGCGGAGTTGGCGACGTACTTTGCTTTTAAGAGTTATTCGCTCTCGATTTGCGACCGCCGCCGGCGCCGGCGCCCAAACTGGCATTGCCACTGTGATCGGTAGCTGATCCGTAGTGCTGGTGCTGTTGTTGTTGTTGTTGCGGTGGTTTCTCCTTGCTCTGGTGACGCAAGGTGCCGGCATTTGGCGCCGCATTGGGGCGCGATTCGCGCTGGCCAGCGTCTGCACGAGAGAAAACAAAGTTAGCTATTGTTCGTATATGGATGAAGACTGATAAATTGGATGTGTATACGCACCCTTTTCCTTGGCACTAACTGCAGCAGAAGTGGCTCCGCCTGCCTGGGCGGCATTGATAGTCTGCGTGCCTGTGCCGGCAGCTTTGCCGGCCTGTGGAGCAGCTGCAGCAGCTGGGGCCGCCGCCAGGCGCTTGTCGGTTGTTACCGTTAGAGCGATTTTGTCGGCTGTGGGCGCGGCGGGATCGCCAAAGACCAGCTCGAGCTTGTGGCCGCCGGTGGGCGACAGAGTACCGTCCTTGGTCTCGGTGGCGGCCTTGTGATGCTGCGCCACCTGCGCATAGCTCAGCTTGCTGGCCGTAGCGGCGGCAATGTTCTCAGTGGACACTGAATTGGCGGTGGCACTGGCGGAGGTGGCGACGCTTTTGTGTTTGCCGACATCCTTGCCGGCGCTGTTGAGCTCCTTTTTGGTGTGTAGCGCGCCAGTCGAGCCAGCCGGCTTCTTGGGCTGCTGCGGCTGGCCCAGACTCAGTTCGTTTAGACCGGTGGGCAGCGTGAATACCACGCAGGCGCCAGCGCCCGAGATCGGCATTTGCCCGGCCACGGGCAGTGCTCCACAGTCATTTGTCACCTGCTGCGGCGGCTGTTGCTGCTGCTGCTGATGTTGGCCAAAGTTGTCGGCCAATCGCTGCTGCTGCTTGCCGCCGTGTTGTGGATGCAGTTCATCCTCAGTCTTGTTTGATTTATCCAGCTGCTGGGCAGCAGCAGCGCCAACAGCAGCTGTATCCTCGCCAGCTGTTGCTGCCGCTGCCGCCGCCGCCGTCGTCGTCGTTGCTGTCGCCGCATTGTTATTGTTGTTGCTCAACTTGTTGCTGGCATTGATATTTGGTGTTATACACTTTATCACATGGATCGGGTTATTACTAGAGCTCTGCTTAGTAAAGGTTTTAGTATTGTTGCCCAATGGGCGCGCCGCCTCCTCCGCCGGAGCCACGACTGTCATTGCGGGAGTGGGGCTAACGGCCAGATTGCGTTGTTGCTGCTGTTGCTGCTGTTGTTGCTGCTGCTGTTGCTGATAGTGCTGAGGCAAATGCTGTTGTTGTTGCTGCTGCTGCTGCTGGTGATGCCTGTTGTGTACCGCAGCAGCGGCATCCTTGCGCGCTTTGCCTTTGCCGGTGCGCACCACATCCGAGAGGCGATTCTCGGCCCAGTTGCCGGAGCCGCTGGAGGAACTGTGCGCATTGCCCTCGGCATGCGGATGATTGCTTGAACGCGGCTCCTCGCCAGCAACGGCGCCGCCACTGCTCTCAACGGCGGCGGCGACGGCGCTGTGTCCCTGGTGATGAGCCTGGGTTTGATTGGCCGACGCCGCCTGCTTGTGGCTCAAGCCGGTCGCCGACGTGGAGTTGCTGCTGGAGCTATGAATGGAAGCGTTGCTGTGGTGATGCGGCCCGTGTGCCGGCGCCGAGGTGGCTGGCAGTGGGGGAAAGGCGGCGGCCTCCAAATCAAATTGCGGTGGTTGCACCGGAGCTGGCGGCTGCTGCTGTTGCTGTTGTTGCTGCTGCAGCTGCTGCTGGTGCGCGCTGTGACCCTGATAGCCCATGCTGACGCCATGGTGCAAGCCGCGCTCGTTGCTGCTGTTATTTCCGCCACCACCACCACCTCCTCCTCCTCCACCGCCTCCGCTGCTGCTACTGCCAATGTTGTTTGACATGTTGCTGTTGCCGTTATTGCCGCCGCCGCCGCCTCCGTTATTGTTGTTGCTGTTGGAGCTGCTGCTGACGCCAAGGCCACCACTGTTACCCACATTGCTGCCAATGGAGTTGTGATGATGATGGTGATGGTAATTGTGACCCGAGCTCTGCTGAGCAGCTGGCATATGGTGTTGCTGCTGCTGTTGCTGCTGGGACGGCAGCGCGCCATGGCTGTGATTGTGGTGATGATGGTGCGACATGGACGCATGCTGCTGGGCGTGATAGTTGGGATTGTAATTGTTGCCCTTGTAATTGCCGCGATGCTGCGGCGGCGGCGGCTGTCCCTCGTGCCCTCCGTAGTGGTTCTCGCGGTGCGCTGCACCGCCCGCGGACTGCACATTGTTAGTGGACGAAGCGGACGAAGAGGACAGCAGCTGCTGTGGCGAGTTTCCATAGAGCTGCAAGCAAACAGGATGTGAGAGTATAGAGGAACAGTTGGATATATATATATATATATCGACAGAGACACTTACATTAACACGACCGCCTGGAGAGTAGCTGTAACCGCCGAGTTCTTCGTCGCGACGGCGGCGACGCTGACGGGTCTGCCAGTGCATCGGCTGTTGTTCCTTGGCGCCAATGGAGGTGGCCAGCGAGGATGAGGAGCTGGCCGACATGTTGCTGCGACTGGGCTGCATTGAATGCGAGCTGGCGCCGTGCTCCACAACAACATCCCCGCCAGCCGCCTCCTGCAGTTCAACTGGCTGAGCGGCATGCACTACGAGGTGATGATGCTGCTGCTGCGGCTGCTGCTGCTGACCAGGCTGCGGTGCAAGCGTCAACGTTGCAGTGTTCTGTGCCTGTGAGCCGGCATACGTGGAGTGCGTCGTGCCGGCGGCACTGGAGGAAGGCAATTGATAGTGGGTTTGCTGCTGCTGCTGCTGCTGCTGCTGGGACTGCGACTGGTGGTGACCATGGCCACTGGGCAGCGTTGCCACCTGAGTGCTGTAGTGGTGGTGGCTGCCATAGCTCTTGTCCAGATTCTTCTGCATGCCACCCTTCCAGTTGCCCTTGATGGTATAACGCGCGGAGCCACCAGAGGTTCCAGTTACCATTTGTTGTTGCTGCTGCTGTTGCTGCTGCTGCTGCACCTGCTGGCTGCTGTGATTGGAGCTAGCTGGCTGCTGCTGTTGTTGCTGCTGCTGCAGCTGCTGTTGATGCTGTTGCTGCTGCTGCTGCAAGGGTACTTGTTGTATGGGATCGACAATAGCAGCCGGCACCACGCTGATCCCACGCAGGGCCGTGGACATTATAATGTTGCCGCCCTGTATATGCGATGGCGTCTGCTGCTGCTGCTGCGCATTACGCGGCGGCTTGTTGCGCGGCTCGCCGCGTGGTCCAGTGCCAGCTAAATTATTGGGATTGCCGCGATGATTTGCGTTGTAGCGCCCGCCGCCACCGCCGCCCTGCGGCTTGTTGGTCACAATCTGTGTGGTGGGCGGTGGTGCAGTCGTGAAGTTGGCGGCAACAGCCTGCGGTGCCAGACCGTTGGTGGCAAACAGGTTCCCAATCTCATAGAAGTTCTGGCCGTGCGCCGCCGTGGTCGATTGCCAAGGCGCCGCCATCAGGCTGGGATAGAACGATGGATGCTGCACAAGAGTTGCGGGAGAAAGACGATGGTTAGGCAATTGAAAGTCAGAGTTTGGCTGCACAGAACTTACGATCAAAACCTGGTTGCCGTAAGGCACCGCGGTGGGCGCCAAGGTGCCACCATTGCCGGCATAGACAAAGCGCTGAGGAGCCGCATTGTAGCTGACAGCAGCAGCGGCGGCAGCAGCGCCGGCGGCAGCGGCCGGATCGTACACTGTGGCAGTTGGCGGTGAGTTGAGACGATATCCGTTCTTAATATTTGGTACAGCAGCTATCCTATTGATAAACGACTTGGGCTTGATGCGTGCCATTATGGGCTTGCCCTGAAACTCTTTGACCTCCTCGCGCAGATACTTAAAGGCCTTCTGCGCATCCTCGTCCGACTCGAATGTTATGTACCACGAGTTGTTCGCCGCGAACTCACAGGCGATGGGACGCGGGCAGTTCTCGCTGCTGAACAGCGCCTGAGAAGAGCGGAGGAAGATAGCAGATTAGTTATCAGTTTGGATTAATATAAATACACCCAATTCTCTTTTTACACGGGTTGTTTTTATTGTTGAAAATCAACAATTTTCTCTTTTCACACATATTGTTTAACTGCTATGTATCGTGCTAAAAGAGAATTAGGTATATTGTGGAAGATTATGTGCTCATCTTGGAGGAGAGAAGAGGGATCACGATCGTGATTAAATGAATCAAGCGCCAATTATATTTGCTAGCACGGTTGTGTGTTATCTCTAATTAAGTTTGGTTTGTTGGGTGGGTGAGTCGTCCATTACCTTGACGTCATCGAGTGGCGTGTTGTCGGATATTTCGCGCAATATGATGATGCAACGCTTGTGGTTGGGGCGCACGCGCAGACCCTCGTCATCGACCTGAACGTTGGGCGATTCGCGCAGCACCTCGGTAATCAGATTGATGTCCTTGGTTAGTTTCTTAACGAGATTAAAATTGGCCACTGTCTTTATGAGCACATATTGATCGCTGTCCATTTGCGACAGCAGATAAGTATCGGTTGCCAGATTCTCTCTGCAAAAAAACGAAAATAGGTAGTTAATAAGAATGAATGTTAATTATGGTTTGCTTTGTTGGTTACCTGCAGAAGTAGTAATCAAGCTGCGTGGCCAGCATCTGCTTGAGCTTGTCCAGCGGCATGCCGCATTCATCGGCCGCCAGCTGCTGCTGCTGCTGCTGCACGAGCTCTGGCTGCTGCTGCTCAAGGGCAACTAAATTCGTATTGTTAACACCAGGTACGAGGGCCTCTGTAGTGTAGCAGACGAGGTTGCCATCTTGCGTCTGAGCTATGGCTCCATTCATGATGGCGTATTCGGTATTGTCGATTGCGTTCGCCTGGATGCTTTCGCCAGTGGACGGCAGCGCCAGCGGCAGCGGTTGCGGCGGCTGCTGAGCCGGGTGACCGTACTGCAAATGCTGTTGTACCGAATGCGGATGCGGATGCGCCTGCAGATGCACCTGGCCCGTTGCCGTCTGAATGGCAGCCGGCGCTACCGCCTGCACCGTTTGGATGGTCTGCGTTGATTGTTGTTGCTGTTGTTGTTGTTGTTGGTGTTGTTGCTGCTGTGCGGCGGCTGCGGCGGCAACTGCCACAGCGTGCGCGTGCGTATGAGAGATGATCTGCTGCTGCTGCTGCTGCTGATGTGGATGCTGCTGTTGTGGATGCTGCGGCTGCTGTTGCGGATGCTGTGCGGGCTGTGCTGATGGGGGCGCGGCTGTTCCTGTTGTTGATGCGCCCGCGGCGGCGGCGGCTGCTGCTGCTGTGATCAACGGTATGTGGGCTGCTGCTGTCGGAGCTGCGATTTGTGTCGTGGGGCCAAACAGATTGGTGGCTAACATTGCCGTTTCGACAGGAACATTCGTGTAGACAGACGGCTGAATTTTGACTGCATCTCCATTCATATAGACGTAACCTCCTGCATTACAAGAAGAGCACTTCAATTAGATTTGGTATCAAGAAGCCCGGCACTTTATACTTTAGGATATGTGTAAACACTTCTGCATAACGCTCTACACCGAATCCCCCCTTTGGGCTACAGCTCATGCGTTGTAATTCGAGGCAGAGCCTCCATGCAATCTTGCACTGAAAATTCAATAGGAATTGTTTTGGTGGCTAGACGCGTTTCTTATGGATTTTACATACACACATATAAATCTATGTGTGTGTATGTATATTGCACAAACAAACAAGTGAACAGTCGCCGCCAGCTAATTTGATCCTAAACATAACCACAAACGGGTAGTGTGAGCCGAGGTGGAGTGTGGTAGGGTGTGAAGGTAAGGGGAGCTGCTGTGACTGCTGCTGTTGCAAAAACTTTGCGTTTTGGCCTCACCTTAAAGTAACGCAGCAGCATACGCTATATATACGTATATGTATATATATAAATTTATACACATATACATGCATATGTTCCTATATATTTGTACATATGTATATGTACACGTATGTGTACGGGGACTTTGTTGTGTACAGTGTATTCGTAAATAGTTAATGTGTGCATGTATTTATATACATTTAAATGTACCCCGCATATTTTGGTTTGATTTGCACATTGAGTATTAAAATTTCTACTAACCTAGGTAATATTCCATGGTAACGTATGTTGGGGAATCGTCAAGAATTCCACAATCACACACACACAACACATATACTTGAAGACACAACTCGGTTCTTCTTCTTTTATTCTACTCCTCCTCTTTAAAAAGCGAACACCCGTCAGCCCCCAAAAGCTTGCACACACACACACGCACGCAGGCACACACACACTCGCAGACTTGCACTCGCTCACTCACTCACACACACACGCACGCACACACACACACCACACACACACACACTGCCTTGTTGCGGCGGCGGCTGCTGCCACCCAGCTGAGACTTTTTTAATTGGAAATTTTGATTTTCACTTGATATATATTCGTATTGCATGAAATTTGATTACGATCCGAAATGCACGCAAATCTGCAGCGATTTCAGCCTTCCTCCGCTTTTGGTATTTCTTTATTTATTTATATTTATACTGCTGCAATTGCTGGCACTAGTCACTGTTACTGTCGCTGTCGCTGTCTCTGCTCATTCTCATTCTCATCTCGGCTCGTGCCTCATTTTCTTCCAACCTCGACCGTTGTCGTCTAGTTTTCCGTGTCTGTGGCTTCAATGACTTAATTTTTGTTCTTTTTTGTTTTTTTTTTTTTTTTTTTTTTTTTTTTTT
This sequence comes from Drosophila micromelanica, assembly GCA_004143825.1. Lineage (NCBI taxonomy): Eukaryota > Metazoa > Arthropoda > Insecta > Diptera > Drosophilidae > Drosophila > Drosophila micromelanica. The sequence goes on along the minus strand of SCDY01001957.1, from coordinate 11,030 downwards.
TTTTTTTTTTCTTTTTTTTTTTTTTTTTTTTTTTTTTTTTTTGCACTCAAATATACGCAGAATTAAAATTGAAACTGGCCCGAGTTGCAAACCAGCAATTGATTTTTTGTTTTCTCACGTCCAACTTGCACCGCCGCACCAGCAAAAGTCAATCAAACCAAACACTTGATTGTTGCAAATGTTTTTAATAATATTATTGGTTGTTTTCGACAACGAACTCGTCACACGAAAATTTTTTTATAAAGCCAAAAATTTGACGTCTCATCGTTATAGAAAAACTTTCGCCCGTTCCTTTTGTCAAACGTTTCGATACACCAACGTTAGCACGGTTGCATGCGGCGAAAAACACACAAAAATCAACTATCAACTGACAACTAGAAAGCGAAGCCACAAACATTAGAAGAGCAAGAATAGGCGCACGCTTTTTGAATATTGAATGACAGAGACCACAAATATTTTTGAGAAATAACTATTTTTAATGCTGTTTCTGTTACTATTTTGCTGTTGAACTGCATAGCCCACGCAATTTCGTATGTGCTGTGTTGGAACGCTGGAAACGAATTTTGAGAACCTATACTTTCTGCTAATTAAACAAAATGCACACGCTGGGGCGTTTAAATGTCACCACGTATGAACGTCACAAAAGAAAACATACAATTACACAATGAACGGTACTCACCACGTTGAGAAATATTTCGTTTAGCAATAAACCAGCAGCAATTATTTTTGGTTGCAGCTCTTTTAATACTCCGTCGAAATGAATTGAAAACCACTTGTTATGTGTGTTCTGGCCAGGGAACTCGTAGCGATTGCGATTGCGATTGCTAAGCGAAACACCAGACGTTCCTCGTGGTACGCGTACACGCGATTGCAGGTTTTTTCAAGAAAAAAAAAACTAATAAAGTGCACAACCTAATTTGTGCATTTAATGATTTATATACATTAAATTGTGATTTATGAATTCCAATTTTACTGCTGTCGTCAAAATTACAATGTGTGATTGTGGCGGTCGGACGATAGACATTGATAATTTTTTGGAAAGAATGATAGAAGTGCGATTGCTTGTATATATTTTCGATACAGGACTTCGATAATAAGACTATCATCACTAAGACCGCTCTGAGAAATCAAACGACTTTTAAAGGGCGTTATATTCTATAATTACGTGGGTGGTAATGGCCTGAGTTACCAATAGTTATGTTGATTTTGATTTATTAAACACGTAGAGTGTACGTAAGTTCAATTGTGTTTTGAATGTCAGTGTAACCATGCAATGTTTTTATGTGAAATCGATACTTGAATCGATACAACAGCTATCAATATCGATAATAATGGGCAATATTGTTAAATTATTTAAGTATAAAATTTAAAAGAAGGGTCATATAACATTCATAAATAAATATAAACTATTTTTGTAGTTTTTGCTGAATAAGATAAGAGACCAGAATTTCGATACTTTTTGAAATACGTCATCAAAATGGCGGCTGTAAGATTGACTCCGCTGGAACCTTAGCATTGTTGTTGCTGTTAATAGCAAGGCCTTGTTTAATTATGGGAATTACATATTTATATTTACCCCAAAATACATACTACACAGAAGTTCCTAGTTAAAATGAACATTTAATTTTATTTAACTTGTATAATTAACATTGTTCGCAGTTAATGGTCTATTGCTTTTGTCTTTATATAAATGTTTTGGTTTTTTTTTTATCAAGTTATCAAGAAGAGCTTTAGTTAATCGGAACAAAGAACTTTAGTAAGTTTCGTATATGTATCTGTATATGCGTGCGTGTATGTATGTAAGTGTAAGACTCGTATGGAAATCCACACGTTTGTTTATTCCTTGACATCAACTTAAAAGCCGTGAACTTTCAATTGATCAGGCTTCGCTAGTCCCACCTTGGTCAACCATTGGCAGATGTTTTCACGTTGATCGCCCTGCAGTTGAAGAACTTCACCATACTCTGGATGTTCAATCACAGTCCCGTTACAAGCGAATTCCTGCAGTGTACAATTAATATTTGTGTCAAGTTAAATCGATTTGTGGGCCCACTGTGCGCACATACCTTTTTACAGGAGCGGACTATTTTCTTCAAGTCATATTCTGCGGATAAGCCCTGAACAGTGGTCAATGTCTTGCGACCGTTCCTCTGTTGGATTCTTATGTGCACGAGTCCGTCTTGAATGTCATCATCATTGCCCTTGATTGCATCAGCAAAGGGGTCTAAAATATTATAAACGAATATAGAATAGCATGAAAATTCGTAATCTGTAATCACGGGCGTGTTACATGCCCACGTCTCATCATTTACATAAATACGTATGTATGTATGTACATATGTTGACAAATGATGACTAGACTAGCCCCGATGAGCAGCCATTTTTATGTACATACATGTACATGTGTAAATTACGAGGTGCAAGTGTATTGGATAGAAATGAAAACGTGCATGCTTACCACGAGTGTTTAAATTCTGGATGGACATACGACAATAAAGAGAAACCACAGCCCAAAACAAAAACTGTCTGAAACGTTTAAATACAATTCTGTACTTTAATTTAACTGTAATTTAACTTTTTTGCGAATTGAGCTTCGAAAATGTGTCTGACAGTAGGGATGGCTCTAAGTATCGATACGGCAAGCATGACGCGATGCTGCTCATACGCTGTATCGATACACGATCTATTGCAAGTCTGCTTGCTTAATCGCAGCCAAGTTCACGCTTCGCTGTGGCTGCCATATTTCTTTCCTGCTTGTCTTTCAACGAGAAAAGGTGGGCATTTTGCATTATGTCTTGATTTGGTTAAGTTATAGCGTACAGAGTGCAGTAAATACAATAGAATTACAGCAGACATATAACCTAATTCAGGTGCACACACTACTTGGCCCAGCAATGGCCGCTAGTGCAAGATACTTCGGAGGTAAAACTTTGTGTTAACCCCACACGTGTCCAGCGCCTGCTATTCCATGATGAACGATTTAGCAGAAGAGTTCTTGAAGACTATATTCATCACCCTTGACTGAAAATATGACTGAGCACCCTGCCGGTGACTCTGTGTGGCACTCAGTAACTAAATTTCCTTTCTTTTTCATTTCATATTGTGCCTTCTCTGATGTTGCCGTATCGTCTCATCTTGTGGATAAAGGTGGGCACATGTTGTACTTTGGTGAATTGGTAAAAATGTTTTACGTGATGAATGATTTAACGGAAGAGTTCTTGAAGACTATATTCATCACCCAAGACTGATGCCATTTGCTTATTTCTTAGCCTTATTTGAGATAGTTTGAAACTAACCTGAATTTTATTTCTTGTTTTCATGTTGTGCGCCTGTTGCTGCATTCAATGGCTGCTGCACCATTAAATGAAATAAAAGGTAAGCACATGTGACAAATATAAATATGTGACATTTGTACAGTTTACTAATCTGATGAATGAATTGGCAGAAGAGTTCTTGAAGACTATATTCATCACCCAAGACTGAACAAATATCAATATAAATATTTTAAACAGTTTTTTTTTATCACTTTTCTGATAAATTGTGTTCTCTTTCGTTTATTTGCAGACGTACGATGGCAACCTCTTCGCAACTCAATTGGTTGATCATTCGCAACAACAACGCCTTCTTGTTGAAGAAGCGTGATGTGAAGAAACCCTTCAGCACAGTAAGTGTGGCCACCAGTCGGCTTTAGAATTCTCAAATTCTTCAATGATGTTTCCAATTTACAAACTTTCACAATGATATTTGAATACAACATGATAGTACAATTATTCTGATTAAATTGGCAAACACCAATGAAGTGACATTTTCGATACATTCGACTAACAAGTATGTTTTTTTTGTATCAAATTTCCTTAGGAGCCAAACAACTTGGCCAATGTCAGCTCTTACCGCTACAGCGGAATTGTGCACAAGAAAACCCTTGGTGTTGTGCCCGCTGCCGATAAGAAGGGCTTCACCGCCGTGCTGAAGAAGGGCAAATATGGTCAGCGTCCCGCTAAGAACACAGTGCGTGTTAACTTCAAGGCTGGTCCCCGCCGCTCGCTGAAGAAGCTGAAGAACCTGTTGACTGGCTCCAAGTACCGCAAGGATCTGACACAGGTAAGGCAATATAACTATATAATACTAATCTCCAAATGTTATGATGAACTCTCTATTTTTACTACTACACCAAGATCGCAGAATGATCGTGTTGAATATCTAATCTGACTTCTTTTTTCTGATTTATCTAATCTTTTCAATGCAACCACTATAAAATATTAATGAATATCCATACATTTCTTTACTTTTAGGTAATGATGAACATTCTTTGCTAATCTCACTGTTGACATGATGAAATCTATTTTTTAAATATTACCAAGATCGCAGAAGAATCCTGTTGAAAACTTTCTCTGAGGCCAATATGTTTATCATATTGGAGTTTTGCCTTTGAACAATTTTATATGTTTTTCAATTTGTTTGTAGGCTGCTCTCCGCCGCGCCTCTGCGGTTCTGCGCTCCCAGAAGCCCGTTCAAGTTAAGGCCAAGAAACCCGTTCAGGTTTCGGCCAAGAAGCCCGAATAAATGTATCTGATGGGAAATTGAGGAGTTGTTTTCTACTCAAGAAAAAATAAAAAAAAAACCGTTAAAAGCCTACATTGTCAGTAATTAATGTTTCGTTTATGGGATTAAGTAGTAAAAACAAACATGTTTATTATTTAATATTGACAATTTTGTCTTGTGTACAATTGTTACTGTTTGCCAATTATGTTCTCAATTGTAAACAGCGTGGTGGTCTTTGATTTATTGTTTGCGCCTGGCGATGTGGGCGAGCCGCCGTCCACCAAATCCTGCAGACCTTTAAATGCATCGTTCACCGCCAGCTCCCGTCGTGCTGCGATTGGTGGGGTGAAGGCGCTCGGGGAATGTAGATCTTCGCGCAATGCATTTTCCGCACCAGCACTGTGGCCAGTTCTGCTCGAGCAGGGACTGTCGGCGGCACGGAACGTGGAGGAAGTGGACGCGTCTTTCACATCGCTGCCGCCGCTGGGCAGAGGCTGCGCACTGCGGGACTCGCTGTTGAAGAGGTTGTTGAAACCGAAGGACACCGACAGATACTGGCGATGCAGCTCCGTTATGCGATCCGAGTAGTTTGGCCGGAGCGCAGCCGCCGCATTGTCGCCGCAGAATATATCAAAGTCGGCCAGCGAATCGCTGGGGGACCTAACCTCGCAGCCATCGTTGCTCGCATTCGAATCCTGTGTAAATCAGATTGTAAGCGAGTTCCGCTCGTTGAATGATTCACTACATACCCGGCCTGCGTCACGCTCGTAGCGAGTGGTGCTGGCGCAGTGGCGTCTTCTGGTGCGCCGCCGTCGGTAGTTGCCCTGCTCGAACATATCCGTGGCGGAGGCGTCCAGCATCCAGTAGCTGCCCTTGCCGGCGCTGTCATTGTCGTCGATGGTGTTCTTGTCCCGTGGCACCTTCACGAAACAATCGTTCAGCGACAGATTGTGTCGGATTGAGTTCTGCCAGCCCTGCTTGTTCTCACGGTAGTACGGAAATCTTCCAGAAAAAGTTTAACGAAAAATTGCATTTATAATTCAGGTTAACTACGGCTGTTTATATTCTGAGAATCTTCGTTTGGTTTGTCGACCCAAACTGGAAATGCGCCAAAATCATCGGACGTCAGACCTAATTCATATTTTTGTCAGACTTTTATACTTGTTTATATATTTTTTTTAAAGATAATACCCACGTTCATATATTTTAATGGGAAGTCAAATACTTATAGACATAAATATTGTCAAGGATTATGAATATTTTTTCTTTTCTTTTGTAAACAAAGAATTGAGATTAGATGAGCTTTTCTGAAATGTCGATTTACAATTCAAAATTCCTTTATATTTTTACGTGAATTGGTAAAATTTTTGAAAGAACCCAAATGTTTTCTTTTCTCTCCCAATCTTTCCTAGACGAGCACTTACTTATCCATTATGAACTTGTAAATTCCGCTTAGGGTGAGTCTCTGGTTGGGAGCGCTGCTGATGGCCATCGCTATCAGGGCGATGTATGAGAAGGGCGGTTTTTCGGGTCGATGGTTGTGCAGAAACGATATCGGCAATGTCCAGATGTTGTTGTGCAGCGCCAGAAAGTTATCCATGCCCTGGTAGTAGAATGCGGACGGAAATCCATTGCAGGCCAAGCCCTCCAAATTCACAGGTCCGACGGCACCGGCCGCCAGCGGATTGCCCGCCCGTAAATACTCCGGACAGGCCAGCAAAGTGTTGACCAGCTGCTCATTATCTTGAAGAGCTGTTGCACCCGTATAGCAAGACGTGGGTAGCATATTTATTTATTTTTTATAAATATTTGTAATTTTTATTTATCGAACTTAAAGATATTCCACTTCTTAGGCACTGTTTCTGTTTCCACTTAAATATTGATTTCTTAAAGAACTTTTATGTATTTTCTTTGGTTTGGTTAACTTGCACTGATCACTGTTATTGTTCACTATCATTAGGTGATTTAGGATCTTTAAGATCTTGATTATTCCGACTTTCCCAGGCGCTGTGTGCGCAACGATTTGTAGCGTCCGCCGAGAAGTCCGATCGACAATTAAATGGATTTGTGGGCAGGCTGTGAATGGGTCGAGCACTTGCAAGTAAAGACCCAAGTATGTATGTGTGCGGGGGAGAGCGCATTCGACTATAAATACATATTTCACGCACACAGATACACACGCACACACAGCCACGTACATACGTACACACACACAAGCTCATTGCCTGGCGGCCTATCGGAAACACTTTTTGAAATTAGAACTTTTTCCTAAAAATATATTTATTTAGTTTAAAGTAATTTGTTTTGCCTATCATCCTTAGATAGAATGCTGACAAGATTAAAAGTTCTTAAACTGGATACAATTTTTTTCCAAGAACTTTGATTAAATGAATTTTTTTTTCTTAAAATAAGTAATTTTTAATTGTTTTAATATTAATTTTTCTAATAATATTTAAGAGCAAAATTTACTTAAATTTTTTAAAGAAAACCAAAAGCCGCTGTTATTTTCTTGCAGTGTAGAATTAATGCACGCATTTCATTGGTGCACTCGGCTGATCAGTTCCAGCCGGGGCGTCTCTCTTCAATACACACACACATGCACACCCCACACACTCTACGCACACATGCGCACAACACATACATGTGTAGATTCATGTTCGCGCCGAGATCTTTGCTCATTTGCCTCAATTTTCTTTTGAGGGCGGAGCTAACAAATGTCGTGTGGGTGTATTCAAAATAATTCGTTTATTCTTCTTCTTCATGTACAAAGATATGTATGGGTTTTCCAACAAATGAAAAGTGAGCAACCTGCTCTATTGAACTTTAAACAAAGTAATTTTTGTAAATGAAATAACTTTGTTGTTTATTTAAAGTCTAGTAAATTTTTGTGTGCTCTATTTTACAATCAGAATTGTTCATATGAATTTAGATAATACAGAATCAAGCCGAATGTGGAATAGGTTTATTACAGTTTTTTAATTTCAGTTTGAATCATGTTCAGATTAATATTTTAAGTATCTTTAAATGATGAGCCTCAGACCTGGTTTATCTCTAAAGTTCTCAGTGTCGCCGCTATCTGGAACATAATCCAGTTTCCTTTAGTTTTTACGACCTTTCACAAGTACTACGGAGAATGGAGTGTGGAGTACGGAGCACGTAATACGGAGGAGTCTGTGGTAGTCGGAGTCAAGTGCGCCATTCTTGTAGAAGCGAAAGTCTTTTGCCATATCGCAGAAGGTCGTAAAATGATGTTGTATACATTTAAAACACAGGACTACGATCGATTTTACGATCGGGTAAATGGAGTGGGGCGCTGTTTGGCTCAAGTAGAGAAGAAAACAGAGTCTCATTTAAAGGAAATAAAAACAATAAATACAAACCAATTGAAGTTGAGTTGCGATCCACATATGTCTCGAGTCCGAACTGTGAACTCCCAACGATACAAAGGATTTTTCACGCTCTCTCCATTCAAGATTTTACGATCGCTTTACCGCGGCCAAAATGGGTCGTAAAACAATGGGTTATCCTAGACGCAGACGCAGACAGCTTCAGCTTCAGATCTCTGGTGCTATCGGTATTCAAAATGTCTTCGAGACATACATACGTGCCTCTACTTTAGTTGTCCCTTTTTTGTGTGCTAGTTGTTGTTGTTGTTGTTGTTATTGGGTTGCTTATTTTTAGACCTATGCTGGGAATAGTATTGGAAACAAATATATTTCTCTTTATTGCCGCAAAAAGCAAACATTACCAAGTCTGAAATAACAAGGTCTTCTATTTGGTTTTGACTGATCGATCGGTCACGTTAAGCCATAAAACGCCCATCCGAATGTTTTGTTTAGTTAATCAAACCAACAACAGCACCAGCAATTGCAGTTATAGTTATAGTTTAGTGCGTGACATCTCGCCGATCGATGCTTGTCTCTCCTGATTTATGTGCGGCCAGGGGATCTGTCGGGTACACGTATTTACATATGTAGACATACACCCGAAAAAAATAAATGAGAAAAAGCACAATATGTGTACTTACTTTTTTTTAACCTAATAACAACATTTTATATATTTAAATTCCAGCTAGTTAAAAAATTTCTTGTATCTTATGATTAACGATTAACTGTCGATTAAAATTTTGAATATTCAAGAAAATAATACTCTTGCACGAAGCACAAAAATTAATTGCAAGAATTTACATAATTAAAATTTACGTTAAACATTCTCTTTGAAGTAAAATATTTAGAAAGTTTAGTTGTGTATTAAGGTATCGGGCACTCATTCAGGGTGTGAAAAGAGTGTATTAGGTTTGTGTTTGAATTTATTTGTACAGTGAGACACCTACTTTAATTTAGAAATCCTTGTTTTTTTCCAAGTGTAGGCCTCGTAGCTGGCAAAAGTCAACACCATGTCAAAATTTGATTTGCTCACTCGTGCAGTTGCATTTAAATCAAAACAACAAATCATAGATCATCGCTTTCGGTTTTCCCCATCCCCTCCACCCGCTGCGAGATTTTGTGGGCGATTTGTCAAAAGTGGCCCCGCGCCGCATAAAAACATTAACATCTCGTAGTGCCTATTTATAGTGGGGGCCGTTAAATGCAGCACAAGCACAGGCTGAAGCACTGGCCCCAGACCAAGCCCTAGACGAGGGCTATTAGCTGCGTGCTGTTGTTTGACAACAAATACAAGGAGCTAAGTATATGGCCTCAACGCACACAGCAGCCGCCTCATCAACATCATCAACATTGCGCCTGTTGTTCCTATTGTTGTTGCTGTGTTGTTGTTGTTGTTGCTGTTGTCGTCGGCGGCGTTACACATCATTGACAGCAAATTATCCACATTACCTGAATTGTCAGAGCGGGCGCCCCATTTAGCCATTACGGCGGTGTGAACGTGACCTTTGGTGGCCATTAAATGGCACACTTTGAGTCCAAACGCATTTGTATGCTGCCCGGAATCGGAAATTTATGCGATTCTTGACACTAGTTGCGTGGCACAACCCCCTGCCCCTCCTCCACCTCTACCTTCTCCATCCTCTCTTGATAGGCTTGTTAAGTTAGCGCTAGGATTCTTAATAAAGTCCAAAAAAACGCGTGCCATAAAGTGGCTATTGACCTGCAGCCACGAAGAAATCTTCCAATTGTCGACTTTATTCTTTTCTCAGGTAACAGGTGCTACCAATTGAAGCAAACATCCACAGGGAAGTGTGCCGGAACCAACTACAATTACAAGTTTTCACAATGCTCGGATAAGTGTTAGCTGACAGTTATTATCAGTGTTAGATATATCTTTATTGAACAACAAATCGATGTAGACTAACTCAGGTACTCGAAGAGGTCTCGCGTTAAAAAATTACCTGTGTTTTGTTTTACGCTCGGTCTTGTTCAGGTTACAGATTGTAAAGCAGGTCAAATTTTTTATCAAAAATTACGTCAAAACTGATTAAAATTTTGTCATGTAAAGCTCTCGGATCCATAGGATCCATACTTCAAACTAACATAACTTTGTCAAAATTGAACCGATTTTCACGTTTGATGGCATTTTTATCATAATTTTACCCCTAGATTAATTCTGCATTTAAAATATATGCATTTTTTTAAATTTAAATTTCTGGAATTTTTGGTATCAAAATCACATTCGAAAAACATTTTTTTTTCAAAATTTAAAATTGCGAATTTATACTTTTAATCGATTGTATTAGTCACCATTAGTAAAAAAAACAACATTAAAAGTGATTTTGAGGGGGTAAAATTTTTGGTCAAAAACCATGTGAAAACTGATCAAAACTTTGACATGTAAAGCTCTCGGATCCATAGCTCCCATACTTCAAACTACCATAACTTTGTCAAAAGTAAACCGATTTTCACGATTGATGGAATTTTTATCATAAATCTTCCCCTAGATTAATTCTGCATTTAAAATATATGCATTTTTCAAAATTAAAATTTTTCGAATTTTTTGTACAAAAATCACAAGGGTCCCCCCTTACTTATTTTCAAAATTTTTTTTTTTCAAAATTTAAAATTGCGAATTTATACTTTTAATTGATTGTGTTAGTCAACATTAGTATAAAAAACAACATTAAAAGTGATTTTGAGGGGGTAAAATTTTTGGTCAAAAATCATGTCAAAACTGATCAAAACTTTGACATGAAAAGCTCTCGGATCCATAGCTCCCATACTTCAAACTACCATAACTTTGTCAAAAGTAAACCGATTTTCACGACTGATGGCATTTTTATCATAAATCTTCCCCTAGATTAATTCTGCATTTAAAATATATGCATTTTTCAAAATTTAAATTTTTCGAATTTTTTGTACAAAAATCACAAGGGTCCCCCCTTACTCATTTTCGAAAAATTTTTTTTTCAAAATTTAAAATTGCGAATTTATACTTTTAATCGATTGTGTTAGTCAACATTAGTATAAACAAGTGAGAAGGCTCTAGTCGGGGCCGCCCGACTAGGAGATACCCTGAACCCTGCGATCTGGTTCTAT
>SCDY01001956.1:0-23497 GCA_004143825.1 Drosophila micromelanica | reverse complement strand
CCCTGAACCCATTGAAAATGGGTAAAAGAGGGTATAATGGTTTTGTGCAAATGTATGTAACAGGCAGAAGGAAGCATCTCCGACCTCATAAAGTATATATGTTCTTGATCAGCATCACTAGCCGAGTCGATTTAGCCATGTCCGTCTGTCTGTCCGTCTGTCTGTATGAACGCGTCGATTTCAGAGACTACAAAAGCTTGAAAGCTGATCTTGGTCTCATTCAGTTATATTATTTTTTCGATAACCTCGTCCCAATCGACCCCAATATCGATAAAACCAAAAAATCTTAAATCAAATACTACAGACCTGCAAATTGGTTTGTACATAGATTTTGATGTCCCTAATAAGTCCTGAAAATTTCATAACGATCATACATTTCGTTTAAAAGAAAACAAGGATTTCGTTTCTGTACTGAGGGCATGCGCACCGAGTAGAGTGAGAGCGTCGTGCATTTGTATGTGTGTGTGTGTGTATGTGTGAATTTGTGTATGTATGTGTAAACGAGCTGAAATGTTTATGGAACCAGATCGCAGGTCTCAGGGTATCTCCTAGTCGGGCGGCCCCGACTAGAGCCTTCTCACTTGTTTTTCTTTAGTTTAATATATATAAATAGATATTTACGCATTTTGAGTCACAAATAAATTAAGCTATTTTATGAAAAGTATTAAAAGTTTATTAAGTTTTGTTGTTACGAATTGTTAATACCGGAGTTGAGTTCTTTATTTTTGCAGCGTTACAGTAATATTACATAATATTTTTAAAATTAAAGTCTGAAAGTTTTAAGCTAGTATTAATATTCATTCAATTATTTATATTTAGATTGCGGATATTCCAATGAAGAAAATCGTATTGTCGGCGGAAAGCCAACTGGAGTGAACCAATACCCATGGATGGCTCGAATAATTTATGATGGAAAGTTTCACTGCGGAGGATCATTATTAACGAAAGACTATGTTCTTTCGGCTGCTCATTGTATAAAAAAGTTAAAAAGATCGAAAATCAGAGTTATATTTGGTGACCATGACCAACAAATTACGTCAGAGTCTCAAGCTATACAACGCGCTGTAACTGCTGTCATAAAGCATAAAAATTTTGATCCGGATACTTATAACAACGATATTGCATTGCTACGGCTAAGGAAACCTATAATATTTTCAAAAATAATCAAACCAGTTTGTCTTCCACGGTATAACTACGATCCAGCAGGTATTTAGTCCTAATAGCATTCATTTGTCTTTTCATTTTATAAAGTTCATAATTAACTCGGAAAATACTAAACTGTCTAACCCTGACTACATTCAGCTTTTTTTTTAATTCAGAGCCACAAACGTATACCGTGAAAAACCGACATTTCTCACAGTTTTTAAGCTAATCATCAAATCGTAAAGATAGCAGATTCAACCTCCTTTATTCATTTAGACTTATTAATGCAGCAATTATACCCTATGCGAGCCCTCATTAAGAAGATTTCAACCCTTTCATACATTCGGTCCGCCATTATAGATAAAATGTTAAGGTTTCCGGGGTGCACCCACTGGAGGTGTGGTAAGCCTAAAGTCGCAAATCGAATAAAACTTATTTGGTATGTATTGATAGCCCACTAAAACGCTCCCCAGAGCCCCGCCTTGTCAAATCGGAAATGAAATGAAACAACACAGAAAACATTTTGTAACAACTCTTTCGCTCCTGTAATTGCAATAACCAATAATAAGCATGTATATGCTTCAATCAGCTTCAATCGATGAAAAGTGCACAATTTTAAAGCTAGAATCATCAAGTTTGTAATGTAAATATCCCCACCACTGTCACTTAAAGTGTCCCTACCCAACCAAGCCCCACGAATCACGAAAGCCTATATTTTCCACAGTTTATCTACCTTCGATTGCTATAGGCACTTTCCCGGCCACGCACTATACGTATTGCCGCATGACCAACGCCACTCCACTCACACCTACACAAGCCACAAGAAATAAATAAAAAATGTTTTAAAAGGACAATAATAATTAATACTCTGAACAAGTATAAAGCAGTCGGTCACGTCCAACTGCAACGTTCTTATTTGTTTTAGTTATGTTAGCCCTCCCCAATATATGTAAGAGAATCATTGTATTGTATTATTGTAATCGTATCCGTCTGTTTGACCGTATATATGAACATGTCAATCTAGGAAATTTTAAAAGGTAGAGACTTCACAGCCTTGAGCGGGCATTTTTTATATGAGGCCAAGTTTGGAGTGCAATAAGGCATATTATGGAAAGTTTCTCGCATGAGAGGGAGGGTATCTCTCTTGCCTTATATGGCTAACTATGCAGTTGCTTAAAATATTCTAGTTACCCAGATTAGGGTTATAACGAACTGCTCCGCTATCTCGTGAAGAAATTTGCGATAGATTGTGTCTGATGTAGCTTTTATTGTTGTCAATGTTATGGATTTGATAGCTGCTTGTCTATGACTGTGTAGTCTGTGTTTGTAAGTGATTATTTTTAAATATTAAAATTTGATATTGAAATTGATATTGAAAAATACTTTATGTTCAGCTAGGGGAGTATACTCCACCCCTACGCGATTGTCTAGTTTAGATCCGTCAGTGTACAAAAGTAAGATTCAGGGATTTCTCTGGGTTGCTTGATGCAGACTTTTTCTTCGTGGAATGAATGTGTTGAAGAGTGCCTCTCTTTCCAGCGGACGATCAAATATATTTCCCCCAATATCAGTTCCAAATATTTAGCGGTAATGCTGAAAGAAAGAGGCGGAAACTTGTATCTTCTGAAGAAGAGAACAAGTCCGTTTTAGCTGGATTGACCCCAGATATTAACGTATACATTGGTGTGACATCACTGGCATAGGCGACTGCCTGACAGCCTTCCCCTTCCATGTTCCAGAGCCATCTGTTTACTGTAAAGTTCAATAGGCGTAAAGATTAAGAAGTGCCTCTGCTAACGAATCTGGTATGAGTCCATAAACCTCATGTCTTCTCCTTCTTTGTCGAAAAAACCTAATAGGGTATAGTCTCTTGTATATAACAATTTCTCTATAATTGCAATAACACAGGGTAGAGCTGTTTGCCGTAAATCTATCTTTCCGATATGCGTATTAAGAATTTGATAGAAGCTCCTGAGCTATGAAGCTTCTTAGACGTAAGCTAGTGAAGGTCTTTACACAGACTTATTGGTCTGAAATCTTTCGAGGAAGTGTGCTAGGCTTTAGTGGCCTTTGGTATACAGACTTCTCTTGAGTTTAGTCAGATATCTGATATCTGGCCAGTTTAATTATGTGTGAGAAGATATTTTTAATCCAGCTAATGTCGGTTTCTTCTGATTTATGTAACTAGACAGAAGTAATATTTTATGTCAGGTCAGAGTGTTTATTGGAGGCTCTCTAATTTCTGATAAGATTAAATTCATATGTATGACCTCATTTGTTCCTGTTTCATATTATTAGGTATATATGTTTAAGAGGTAGATTAAAAGTAATTCATTGCTGTCTTTTGTGTCCCCACTCATTGAAAATGGGTAAAAAAGGGTATAATGGTTTTGTGCAAATGTATGTAACAGGCAGAACGAAGCATCTCCGACCCCATAAAGTGTATATATTCTTGATCAGCATCACTTGCCGAGTCGATTTAGCCATGTCCGTCTGTCTGTCTGTCTGTCGGTCTGTATGAACACGCCGATTTCAGAGACAACGTAAGCTAGAAAGCTGATCTTGGGCTCATTCGATTCGTATATACGCAGATCGAGTTTATTACAAAAGATCCATAACTCTTTCCGTTTTCTTATTATCGATATTTATCGCTTTTTTAACTCGGTTTTTTAAGCATAACTCTTATACGCTGGAGACACCAAATTTATTTTATTATGTTCGATTAAAGAATACAAAGAATTTAAATCATTCAGTTTTCGGATACCTCCCCCCAATCGCCACAAATATCAATAAAACCATAAAACTCGCAAATCAAATACTACAGTCTTGCAAATTGGTTTATACATTAATTTTGATACACTGCATAAGTCTAGAAAATTTCATAACGATCATAACGATCATACATTTCGTTTACGAGCAAATGAACAATTTCTTTTCCGTAGTGGGGGCCAAGCTGCAGCACAAACAATTTCTGTGTTCATGTGCACACACACAAGCAAGTGCATAATTTTGTCTAGCGTTTTTCTTGGAATTTTTTTTGCATCGTAAAACTGAATTTTTTCGCAAGAATATTAATTGAAGCAATAGTCCAGCTGAAGTTGGAGGGTTTAGGTTCAAATCCCGCTTAGGGTAGTGTTGGATTTATATTTCCTTTTTTTAATTATCAATAATTATTATTAATAATTATTATTTTTATAAGAAAAGCAGAATTTTGTTAGCGTTTCCTTGCAATTTTTTTAAGGATGGTTAAGTTGTTTTATATCATAAGCGAAATAAAATGGTAGTGTGGTGCAGTCGATAAGAGTTGTGCATGTGAAGCAATGGGTCCCAGGTTCAAACCCCGGTGTTGCTACATTTTATTTTTCGTTGGTAATTGCAAATTCATTTTTTTTTTAATTTTTTAATGACTTCAATACTCATTAAGTGCCCAGAATTTATGTGTATGTGGTAAATGCTGGGTTCAGGGTATCTCCTAGTCGGGAGGTCCCGACTAGAGCAATCTTACTTGTTATTTATGTATCAGAGCCAATTTTGGGATTGATTCGTCATTTTTCGCAGTTCTCAGTTGACTGTGCGTTACATCGTTTTGTAGATATCACTTGTCGAAGCCGACATTATGCAGTATTGTCGCCAATTCTGAAGTTTTTGAGCAGTAAAATACTAAAGGGTTTTTTCTAGGGTGCTGGTACGAATATCACCTTTTGACTCCGCTACTAATAGCTTGTCTTCTGGTATACAAGAACGCTTAGTACCCAAAGTTCTTTGTCTAACCAATTGTCTGCTCCGCCTCTGGTCAGGCGGAGCAGGAGAGCAGCGAACGCTGAGTTGAAGTTTTATCTGCAGAAATCCTATACATATCTGAAGATAAACTCGCCAACATTATAAAATCTTCGGACTGTCCTCGTACTTTCCATTACACATCGAGACGTTCTGGTCCCGCGATTTTGCTGACACGTAGCGATTCATTTTGTCCGATTCTGGAGCTTCCAGCTCTGAGGTAAGGACCTGTTGCATCCGACTCTTATTACTACATAGCGCAAGCAAAAGTTGAGCTCGCCTCCCGCGGCTTGTATTGGGTCTAGTGATTCTATATTGTCGATAATCACGACATACCCTGCATTAATGCAACATCACCCCTGCACCAGAAGGGTGCATGTGATATACTGATTTTATCAGACCAGCAATGTTGGCATTACTGACTAGCATGGCGACCATCCTCATTGCAAATTTTGAGCAATGTCACAGGCTTCGCAGCCGCTGTCTTTGCTGACAGCTTTTTGGGAGTTGTTGTTTTTATTTTTTTGTAATGTTGTTTATTTTTGTTTGAGTCTCACGATTAGTGCAGAAGGAACACATTTTCAGAAGTGCAGCAATCCCACTTGCTCTTTTTTAGTCACTGCGGAGTTAGCTGCCAGTGGGACTCCGTAGTGTCATAACTCGATGGCCTCTGCTCAGTGGATACTTATACTCGTTCCCGAAGTGAAACTAGTGTATTGGGTTTGTGCTATGTCCGTCATGCTGTCTGCCAGTCAGTATGTGGCTCTCGGCTCTGCCCACCATAATGTGTGCCCACCCGGCAACACAAAGTCTAGATTGTCATGTGATTTTGGAAGCGCTTTGTACAATTGTTTTCCGTTTAGGCTTAAAAGACGAGATCCCTTGTGCTCCACAGAGATATATCCAAATATGGATTTTGACGATACAATCAATTAATAAGCATATTCTGGTTTACATGAACATCATAAAGTGCTTCATGCTTCGAAGTAGCGATAGCAATTACATATGTCTCAACTGCTTGCGCGGGCTGTGAGTTTCTTTCCATTGAGATTTCATTCCCGTTCTGAAAAGCGCTTGCGAAGGAGAAGCAAGATATGGTGTGTAGCGACAGCTAAACCTATCCCTCTTCCTTGGTGTTTTGTTTTGCTTCTCAATCTGGACGCTAAATCAGTGTCGTATAACTTACAGTAAGCCAAAGTACCAGCGATGACCGAAACCCTTAAAATTTTTAAACACAATTTCAGATACCCTGAGCCCTGCGATCTTGTTCCATAAACATTTCAGCTCGTTTATACATACATACACAAATTCACACATACACTCACACACACACATACATACAAATGCACGACGCACTCACTTTACTCGGTGCGCATGCCCTCAGTACAGAAACGTTATCCTTGTTTTCTTCTAAACTAAATGTATGATCGTTATGAAATATTCAGGACTTATTAGGGGCATCAAAATCTATGGACAAACCAATTTTCAGGTCTGTAGTATTTGATTTGCGTTTTTGGGTTTTATCGATATTGGGGTCGATCGGGGAGAGGTATCCAAAATCCGAAGGTATCAAAATCTGTGTATTGCTTACACAAACATAACGCACTACTTTTTGCTTCTATCTCTTATCGTCTCCGAGATATTGTAAAAAAAACCAAAGATTTTTATCGATTTTTATCGATAATAATGAAACAGAGCTAGTTATCGAAAAAAATTATAAACTTGTATTGCGTATGATATATACGAACTGAACGAGACCAAGATCAGCTTTCTAGCTTTCGAGACGGACAAACAGAGAGACATGACTAAATCGAACTGATGCTGATCAAGAATATACCTTATGCGGTAGGAGATCCTTTCTTCTTACATACATTTCAACAAAACCATTCTACCCCGTTTTACCCATTTTCTATAGCATAATCTCGGCACATAATGAGTATTGAGGTGGTTGCAAATAAAAAAATTTTATTAGCTATTACCAAATGAAATATACCATATAGTATTCGAACCCGTGACCCACAGTTTTAGTTGCACAAGTCTTATCGACTGCACCACACTCCCATATAAAGTCACTTGTGTTATAAAATAACTTAACCGTTTTTAAAAAATGTTCAAGTTAACGCTAACAAAATCTTGATTTTGTCCTAAAAATTATAAATATTACTAATAATTATTGATAATTAAAAAAGAAAATAAAAATTTCCCAGTGCGGGATTCGAACCCAGGTCCTCCAACTTTAGCTGCACAACTCCTAACGGAACCACTGCTTCGATTAATATTCTACGCTAAAACGCTACACAAAATTTTGAATTTGTATGTATGTATACAGAAAAGAAATTCTTGATTTTCTCGTAAGGTATATGTATGATCGTTATGAAATTTTCAGGACTTATTCAGAGCATCAAAATGTATGTACAAACCAATTTGCAAGACTGTACTATTTGATTTGGAGCTTTTATGGTTTTATCGATATTGCGGGCGATTGGGGGAGGGTACCCAAAAGCTGAAATATATAAAATCTTCGTATGCTTTACTCGTCATATAACAACTATTACTATATTATTAAATATATTAAATTTACAGTCTCTATTGTTTATATTTTGGACGTAATGCTTAAAAACCTGGTCAGAAATCTATAAATATCGATTATGAGAAAGCGAAAAGAGTTATCGATCTTTTGAAATAAACTTGATCTGCGTATGATATATACGAACCGAATGAGCTGAATCAGGTTTCTAGCTTTTATAGTCTCTAAAATCGACGCGTTCACACAGATGGACAGACATAACTAAATCGACTTGGCTAGTGATGCTGATCAGGAATATGTATTCTTAATGGGGTCGGAGATGCTTTCTTCTGCCTGTTACATACATTTGCCCCAAACCAATATATCCTTCTTTACCCAGGCTTTGATGTAGGTTATAAAAAACGTCATAATCTACAAAACAGCATCAAAAATAAATTAACATTTCATTTTAGTCTTATATAATTTTATACTAATATGCAAATATTATATTATTAATATCATATAACTGCGTCAACAAAAGTCTACATACTCGTACATTTCCACTCAGCCTGGCGCCAACCTTCTTCTTAAAAGTAGCAGGGGTTTTCAAAGCATGTGTGCAATAACATCGAAATTCATCATTATTGCTTAAGCTGGTCGAAATTTGCAAATGTCATAATTAAAATGACGCGCAAAGAGTTAACACAAAAACAACGTGAGCGGATCTTGCAGCTCAATACAACGGAGAATGAGACATAAGCAAATATAGCCTAAATAATGTCCAGAAGCAAGTCAACTATACAAACAGTCATTGGCCGCTTTAAATACGAAGGGCGGATCAAAAATAAAAGCAGATATGGCCGAACATCTGCACTTTCAGATCGCGACAAGCGCCAAATAAAGCATTTGGTGGACAAAGATTCGTTTAGTAGCGCAGTACCGATTGCATCAGAGCTAGGTAGGACTAAGCCGTTCGTAGGGCCTTCAAATTATATAACTTTAAGTCGAACACTCCTCGCAAGAAGCTGCAGGTAAATTTAATAAATTGTAAGAAGCGTTTGGAGTTCTTTAAAGCGTAGGTGGATAAGCCTGTTGACTTTTTGCGTGTGTTGATTATCTTAGTTGAGTTAAAATATAATATTTTATTTTATTTTATATTATTAATATTTATCATTTTTATGACAAAAGCAGAATTTTGTTAGCATGATCTTGAACATTTTTTTAAAAATGGTTAAGTTATATTATCATACAAGAATTTAAATGGAAGTGTGGTGCAGTTGGTAAGAGTTGAGCAACTGTACCTGTGGGTCACAGGTTCGATTCCCGGACTGGTATATTTCACTAACCACCAGTTTGTGTGTATGTGTTAAATGCTGGGTTCAGGGTATCTCCTAGACGGGAGGTCCCGACTCGAGCAATCTTACTTGTTTTGTTTTGTGATATATTATTTTATACGTCTTTATTTATAACTTTTATTAATAACTTAATAACTTGGTAACTATAGAAGTATACTATACCATATAACACAGATCAAATAAAATGGCCATTAAATCCTCGGATTAAATTCTTCAAAGTTGTGTCGTGTTATTTTTGTAAAAGTAAATAAGTCAAAGTATAATACCGAGAGAAAACGAAAATTAATAAAGCTTAAAATGTTGATGACATGTAACTAATTTATTTATGTGTTTTTTTCTAGGTCGCATAGGAACTGTGGTTGGATGGGGTCGTACCTCAGAGGGAGGAGAATTGCCCTCTATTGTTAATCAAGTAAAAGTACCGATAATGTCTCTTGCGGAGTGTCGAACTCAAAAATATAAAAGCACACGAATAACATCAACTATGTTATGTGCCGGAAGGCCTCATATGGACTCATGTCAAGGTGATAGTGGTGGACCACTTCTATTGTCGAATGGAGTGAAATATTTTATAGTAGGTATTGTTTCGTGGGGTGTTGGATGCGGTCGTGAAGGATATCCTGGCGTTTACACTCGTATAAGCAAATTTATACCTTGGATAAAATCTAATTTAGAAAATACTTGCTTGTGTTCTTAGTTCAAATATTAAATAAAGTACATGTTAAATATGTAATTATATTTTTGATAAAATTACCTTCTCCGTCTCTTTCAAAACGAAAGAGTAGGTTGATTATGTATAAAATCAATTTAGCTGTCCAGATAACGCAGTTTTCTTTCTTTTTCGCAGCACTTAAAAACCTCAAAAATGCATATGGATTAATACTTTAAATTATTCAATTGACTAACATATTAAAAGTAAAATTTTAATTTAAATACATACACAACATTTAACATTTATTTATTAAGACAATTATAATATTATTATGTTATATCATAACTTTTTTGACTTCCAATTATCTATTTATTATAAACATTGGACATATCAAAGACCCAAATAAAGAAATATAAATATAGTCGGAAGAATGTATATAGTCAAATAGAATTTTAAACCAGCTGGTACATGGACTCGCAGTTGAGGGTGGTTGCTGATTCCCCATGATAGGTAAGCGACCGAATATAAATAAGTCCCTTTTATATTGGCTCGATCAGCGAACGTAAAGAGGTGTGTGCTTTGGAGCCAAGTTCTAGAGCCATTATCTACTCGCACCTCTGCTAGTCTATCGTTGATAATTATCATGCCTTCGTCCATCTCAGAAATCGGCTCCAGGCCGCCAGGCTGGGATTTGCAATGAGCTGCCTCCCCGGCGTGTAACTCTCTGGCGCTTTGCCAATTTCTAGGGGAGTCGGTGCAGTCTTCAAAAGCGTCAACGTTTCCATCACACTCCGCCACGGTATTGTCGGTGAAAATCTTAATTTCCTTACAGCATATAAAGCAATGTTAGATTGCAGTACCTTAACGGACGAAACGGACAGAAATTCTGCTATGGGGGTTTCGGTGGGGTCCTCAAGCCAAACTGATTTCAAGTCAACATGGTCTAAAATATTCGGGCTTACAATGTTTGCCTTTGCTAACGACATTGAAAGCATTAAATTTTGCATTTCCATCATCAACATCCTATTTCTAGCTAATAGCGTTTCATACAAGTTTGCAGTGTCCACTTGCGTGATTTTGCGGCCTTGAGAATTTTATTGACGGTGATTGTGAGCTGATTAACTTGATTTTGTACTTTGGTATTTATCTCTGTTTGTCTGTTGTTTTCGTGTATTAATTGTAGCTCTGTTGTTGGCATTCAAGCTGGCACTCCTGCTACGAGTTCCAGCGTAGACCCTAAGAAGTCCAAACTTCTGGACACCCTATGGTGTACGCCCACAGCTTCCAGCAAGTCCAGGGAACATGTCATGTAAATTGACCGTTTCGTATTCCGAAAGATTTGCCGAGTGTTTAACAACGTTTGACTAGTCAGTAATGCGCACCGAAGCCAACGACAGGGTCAAGATGAGAATTAGTTCATACGTGTGGAAACGGATTTTTAGCTATTTTTGTGTTTTTATATGGGGTACCACAACCAGAACTTAAAATAAGGGCAAGCGTAAAAGTCTAAATCTAATAACTAATTGGAAGAAGCGAACCAAGTGACTAAAAATATTGGTATTATTTAAAAAAATTTCATGGGCTTTCTTCTCGTGGCGATTACCTCAAGTTGTCCTTGTGGACCACCCTCCCTCTAATGAGGACCTCGGTCCCCAGGTCTGCTTCCACGGTCCTCTAACATAAATGTGTGAGTTTGTTTCCGAGCCTTCGGTTGGACTTGACCAAAACTTTTTCAATAACTTTGAAAACCCTATTTTGCCGATTGGCGTTCTCTCGAGCTCTGAGCGCCGTCTGGGCGTCTCTGACCCTGGCTTGTATCTGTTCTTGTGACTCATCATTTTTGTCGATGACCGAATGGATCGACTTATTGTACTCACTTGTAGCCAGTAAAATGATTTCTACAGTGTCACTTATACCTTTATCGATCTGAGGGCATCTGGCTAGCTCTAACAGAGTGCTGTGAAAGCGCTCAACCTGTTCATTCGAATTGCTATTCAATGGTGGTGCATTTGAAATGCTGACCCGATAGTTATTTGCAAGCATAGCCACGATCATTTCTGAATTTAATGAAAAAAAAAAGTAAAAATTCATTAGCTGCATTAAGACTGGTTTTAGATCCGCAATGGTTCTTGAGGGAATCGGTTGTACAATAACAAATTTTAGAAAGTTTGTTAGTGCAAGTGACAAAAAATTTCTTGCCAGTGGATAAAATGTATATGTGCGACATCTTTCCTACATGTGATCGGCGTGTCGCCAAGCTCCTGTTTCTTGCAACTCTGAACTTTCATTGGTTATCTTTGACATCTTTGGGAAGTAGTACTCGGAGAGCATTTGCTTAACGTTTTCCTGTGCATGCCTATAGGCCCTATTATGCACAGCTGTGATGATTTCTCTTCTTTCTCCCACCGCAAATACGTCCACTAACCGATGTTTGCAGTGCCAAAATTTCGTGGCAGGGTATCTTGGGACCAATACGTCTTGTATCATTGCAAACGTATGCAAATCACAGTGGAGAGCATTTACGCATTTGGGTGAGACTACATTTGCGAGTTTGTCTAGCAATGATTCAATGCAAGTGTAGTTAATAAAGAAACGTTTCTTATTCCCCAACAGAATAAAACTGCGTTTTAAGGGGAAACGCGCCTCTTCCAGACCTAAACAGTTCAAGGGTTTGACTGTTGGTATGGAATGGTATTGGTGAGACTTCGCTATGGATCGTGGCTGCACAGGAATCCACCTCTTGTTCGTCTAAAGCGTTGAGCTGTTGTCTCAATAAGGCGTCCTCAACCAGATTGTCCTTGCCGGTTTAGTAGAAGAGGCGCGCATTTGACTCACCAAAGCGCGCTTTCCACCTTTTGATCTTCGTATTTGAATTGGATTCCGAAACTGCGAAGGTCAAGGGTTGATGGTCAGTGAAGATATTGATGTCTTTCACTCCATACATATAGTGCCTTAATTTGGCAAGTTACCATACAATGTCCAATAGCTCTCTTTCATTTGTTGCGTTTGTAACCTCACAGTTTTTCAATGTTCTCAAAATTATTGTTATAGGACGACCCTCCTGAGACAAAACCGCACCAATGCCGTGGCCGAAGCATCGGTGGTTAGATCGAATGGCTTCTTAGAGTCTGGGTACCTGAGCATGACACCCTCGGATGCCAAAATATTACGCAACTTCTGAAATGCCCATTGCTGCGCTTCAAAAATATTCGAGATGGGTCTTGCTATTGCAGCGAAGTCCTTAATCAAACATATGTAAAGCTTTCGAGGCCTAGAAATGCTCTGACTTCAAACAGAGTTTTAGGTTCTGGAAACTCCTGTATTGCCCTAACCTTCTCTGGATTTGTCGTGACGCCTCCACTGGTGACTATGAATCCCAGGAAGCTGACGCTTTTCTTAAAAAAAACGCGATTTCTCGACTGAGACCCTCATGTTTGCTTCTTGCAAACTTTTTAGGACCCAATCCACATGTCTAATGTTGGACTCTTCATCTTCTGAGAAGATAATAAAAAAACTTACCAATCTGCTCTCGCAGTATGTCGTCGATGGTTCTCTGAAATTGCTTGCTGTATTCTTTAGTCCAAAAGGAACTCGTAGTTCCTCCCGCTTATCGAGAAAGAGGTATTTTCGCGGTCGAGTTCAGCGAGTGCGATCTGATGATAACCAGACTTGAGGTCTAATGTTGAGAAAAATTTGGTTTTACCCAAATTTCCCAATATCATTGAGTTGTTTGGCATAGGGTACTTGTTAGGTACCGTTCTTTCGTTAAGTTTTCGAAAGTCTATTATCATTCCCATTTTTTGTTACCCGCCTCGTCAGTGCCTTTCTTGTCTAATACCCATATTGAGTTATTCTAGGGTGAGACGGACTTTTGAATTATGTCATTCTTTAGCAGATCTTTGATTTCTTTGTGAACGAAATCAGCTGCTCCTATTGGGTATGGCATCGATGAGTTGCTCATCTGATGTGTTATTCGCCAACGTTTCATCTGGGTCTGCGAAAGCCTTTTGTCTGGTGATTTTTTCAAGTGGGGAAGGTGATTTTTTTAACTTCCGTACCCCACTTAAGCTGTCTTGAAGCTAAACAAAGTGAGGCTCCTATCTGTGTTAATAAGTCACGGCCTATTATGTTGACAAATCTAGTAATATAAAGAATGTGGCTTATGTGTTGAAAATCGACACAAAACATTTTTGTGTGATGCTTGTTGTGCCATGTATTAAATGAATTGTGAAATTTTTTGTTAACCGAGGGAACGCCTTTTAGTCCTTCGTATGGTGAGTCCCCGCTACTCTTCGTCTTCCTCGTCGTCAATTTGCGACACCGATCTATCAGCGACCGTGACATATGATTCGCCCTTCTCAACATGATTCACCCTTTGCTGCTCTCTCTGAGTATTTGTGCGATCATATAGAGCTCGTCTCTTGTTTGCGTAAGCTGGGGCTTGTGACGGATTTAGCATCCTCGATATGGAAGGGCCTACCGCTCTTTTGATTGGCTTGGCTTTGCGTCCTGGCCTGCTTATTGTAGTGTGGGTTTTTCTGCCCATTTGACTGTGGCTCCCACTGCTGGCAATTTTGTACTCTAGTGCTTGGTCTACGCTCTCTTTCCTTCTGACTTCTAGCGTAGTTAGCGAAAAGGGCATATCTCTCATGCATGGATTCAAACTCTTGTGCAAGGGCGAGAGCCGAGGGTATCTTGGCTTAGCCGCGAAAAGCACGTCTGTGAGATTGCGTTTGAGGCCTGATATAAAAACTCACCATGCGACATCGCGTAATATGACATATTAACCTTATTGGTCAGCAAAGTAAATTTTTTCTCTACTTCGTCGTGAAATCGAGGCGATTTATAATAGCATTGAAGTTCAGTACGGTGCCAAACGAAGCTAGTACCGCATCCGCAGGGCCCCTGAACTTGCTTCTTATAATGATAACCGCCTGATGGTGTCAATTGGCTCGTCGCAGCGTATTTCATTGTTGATTTCAATGGCTGCCTACGCTTGCACTTGGTTAATTTTTCGAGTTAGCTCCCTGTCGGTTTACGGCAACCATTAAGGTTGGCCCGATACCCGTTTGCATTATTGCCCTGAGTTGTTCAGCGTCCATGTTGCTAGGCGCTGGGCGAAGAACGGGTGCCAATCTTGGTCTGTGAATCCGGGCTGGAGTGTCACAGTCAGATTCTGAATCGCTTGGACAGTGTCTGGGCGTTCTGTACTGCAGGAATGAAGAGCTCATATGCCTTCGCTACGGAAAAACAATTCAATATTTTGATGACAGCGCGTGAGTTCAGTGACGCTGACGTATAATGTTATGCCAGAGTGCTCACCCACAATGTAACGTAAAGACAACTAACAAATGGAGTGGGAAGCAAGCTGACAAAATACGCGTTTTCCCGACTAGAAAATACCCTGAACCCAGCATTTAACACATACACACAGATTATCGGCACTTAAAGAGTGATGAGGTGGTTAAAAATTAAAAGAAAAATGTAATTGGCAATTACTAACAAAAGTGCAAATTTATATTATATTATATAAATATTATATTTTATAATATAAAAGCCCAACCATCTTTAAACAATGGGTTAAGGTTATTAAAAAATTTTAACAAAACGCTAACAGAATTCTGCATTTGTTATAAAAATTATATATATTAATAATAATTGTTAATAATTAAAAAAAGAAAATACAATTCCACACTTGCCCACGCGGGATTCGAACTCGGACCGTCCAACTTCAGCTGTACGACTCCTAACAGGACCACTCATTTCATTAATTTTGTTGTGATAAAATTCAGTTTTACTCGTCAAAAAAAAATTCCAAGTAAAACGTTAGACAAAATTTTGCATTTGTATGTATGCGTGCACATGAATACAGAAATTGCTTGTGGTGCAGCTTGGCTCCCACTACGGAAAAAAGATTCTTGATTTGCTCGTAAACGAAATGTATGATCGTTATGAAATTTTCAGCACTTATTCAGTACATTAAAATTAATGTACAAAACAATTTGCAAGACTGTCGATATTGGAGGCGATTGGGGGAGGTATCCAAAACCTGAAATATTTTAATTCTTCGTATCCTTTGCGCGAACAAATTAAAACTTATTTGGTGGCGCTAACTCCAATAGTTTGGGAATTATGCTTAAAAAACCGACTCAAAAAAGCGATAAACATCGATAGTAAGAAAACGGAAAGAGTTATCAACCTTTGAAATAAACTTGATCTGCGCATGGTATATACGAATCGAATGAGTGCAAGATCAGCTTTCTAGCTTCTGTAGTCTCTGAAATCGGCGTGTTCATGCTGTTGTTGTTGCTGATCAATGGGGTCGGACTTGCTTCATTCTGTCTGAAACATAAATTTGCCCAAAACCATTATACGCTGTTTTACCCGTTTTCAATAGGTTCAGGGTATAAAAACTACAATTATTTAGCTCATTTATCTATCGAACTCTCAATGCCTTATAATTTATATATATTATTATATTATGTATTATTATTATTATTTTTTTAAAGATTTGTTTTTGAATCATTTTGTTTTTTTATACTCGTTCACGAAGTGAAAAGAGTATATTGGGTTTGTGCAATGTCCGTCATGCTGTCCGTCCTTCCGCCTGTCCGTCCGTCCGTCTGTACGCTATTGAAGATAGAGACTTGAAACTTTTTGATGTATACTTGTAGTTATCTTCTTCAGACAAAGTGTTAGGTTTTTATGCCACGCCCACTGGGAGGCTGGCAATACGATAACATGTCGATACACCTCAAATCGCAAATCGATAAAAATATATATTTCCCACAATTTTTAAGATAGAGTCTCCAAATTTGGTATGTAGATAGCTGGTGACCTCCCCTAAAAATTGAGATCCTTATATCCCAGCTACGCCCATTAGGTCCCCCCCCGCCCCACCACGCCGCAAATGCCTATATCTCCCACAGTTTTCTAGAGTTACCAAATTTAGAGGGTAGATACCTGGTCAACTCATTTAAAGATCGGCACAAAACTTCGGCGGTAATCCTCCATCCCCACTCTCACCCCCACCTCTACCCCCACTCTCACCCACCCCACCCAAATTACAATATACCGAAATTTTTCAAAACAATAATCATAATTAAGAATGTGAATGCAGTCGGTAACGCCCGACTGCAACGTTCTTACTTGTTTATTTTTGACTTTGAAAAAGTCAAATGAAAATGTTTGGAGCAAATGGGTAACGATAAGTGCTGTGCAAGTTAACACGTCTATTTAAGCAGAGAAAGATCTCAGCTTGAGTGTAATTGATGTGTTTTACTTGTGCTCCAAACCTTTAATTTGTTTTTGCGGAATTTAATTGCCTTTTTTTTAAATATTTTACTATATTTTTGGCCTTTATTTAAAAAATTTCAATTTGCTGTGCAAGGCGCTATCTGTTGTGCATTGTAAGTCGACTTATTTATTATATTTATTTAACGCGGCATCAGTCCTGTGTTGTTGTTAATGCCAATTTTCCTTGTCTGCATTAGGCGCTTCAATTCGCACTGTTTGAGTGCTCTTGCCCATCACATTCACGCAAACCATTGTTGTTGCTTTTTGTTTTTACACAAGGATTGTTTGTGTAAGACTTCTTTCGTTTAAGCGTATACTTGCTCTATTTTCGTGCGCCGTTTGTTCTCTGCTTTGCGCTCTCTTATTAGGTTTGACCCCTGTAATCAATATGCCGTGCTGCAAACAATCATGCACTTTCAAACAGGCTGATAATTCTGCACCACCGCAATTTGTTAGTTGCTGATTAAGCGAGAATATGATGCATGCTAAATGTGCAGGCCTGGCTGGGCGCGATTGCGACAAATTATCCCCTGCAGTTAAAAAGGACTGTGGCGGACTGTGCTGGTCATGTCCAATTTGCATTAAGCTCAAATTAATTTCTCTAGAATGTACAATTCTGTGAGAAATAAATTTTTAAAACTCAAAAATGTCGCTAAGCAACTTTCGAGTGACTTTGACTATAGCATTCAGTTGCTTAGCAATTATAAATTTGACTCTCCTTCTAAGCGCGGGCTAGAATCTCGATTTTTAAATGTTCCTCCTCCCCTCTCCACTTCTTCTCCTCCAGCTCCAACTTTAACTGTTGTTCCGCCTCGAAAACAAGTCTTATTATCTAGGCTTTCTTCAGACACCACTTGTGATTCTTTAGCGAGCAAATCTTCTCGTTAAATATCATCCTTCAAAATTAATGTCCCTCAGACGCATTTAAGAGTATATGTGATCCCAAATTCTGGCCAACTCACATGATTGTTCATGAGTTTAAGCCTAAAAATAGAAGTCAACTTTTGCCTATAAGCCCTCTAATTTCCACCTCGCCCACATTCTGCAGTAGTTAATCAAAAAACTAATTGCTAAATCAAACAATTTTTCTATTTCCTACCAGGATGTCAGAGGCCTAACATCTAAGCTTAAAGGGCTTTTTCATTCGGATATTATTGCTCTTTCTGAGACTTGGCTAAACTCTACAATATCTGCCTGCGAAGTGTTTGCAAGCAACTTTACAGTTTATAGACATGACCGACCAACTCGTCGAGGTGGTGTGGTATTAATTGCGGTTAAGGATTCACTTCAGTCTGAACTTTTCTACTTTACCACGCCTATGCAGAGATTGACTGTTAAAAAAAAAAACTCTGCCACCTTCCGCTTTATTTATCACTTGCTCCTATATTCTTCCTTCTTCTAATATTGAGGTTTATATGCAGCATCTTGCCTGCATTAAGGAGGTTTCTTCTCATGTGTGTGATAATGACATACTTGTTGTGCTTTAATATACCGAACATTTCTTGGTTATTATCCACATCATCAAAGTATATTGTGCCTTCAGCCCATAATGAATTTTTGGATGGTATGCGTGACCTTTCGTTATTTCAGATCAGTTTTATTACGAATCAATTGGATAGAACACTTGATCTTGCTTTATTGCCGATGTATCTAGATCATCGCCTCTCTCTGTCCCTGAGGATACTTATCATCCTACTTTTGAGGTTGCACTATTTGTCTGTAAATCTCAAAACTTACATTCGACAAGGTCTAATATGCCCCGACGTTGCTTTCGTAAAGGAAACTTTACAATACTTAATAACATTATTTTTTCAACCGATTGGTCTTTTTTAGATAACGCGGATGATATAGATAAGGCAATTAAATTCTTTTATAAAAAATTAGGCTCACTTTGTGATGTGTGTATTCCCAATTACATCCCTTCCCCGGATTCTCATAAACCTCCCTGGTTTAGTCGTAGACTAGCAAACTTAAAAAACCTTAAATCTAAATGTTTTAAAAAGTCTGGTTCGATTGTTGACTTGTCAAAATTCGCTTAAAATTCTAAACTATTTCACAGTTTAGTAAATTCGAAGCGTTAATCTTCTTCTCTGCCTTCATTTTTTCTTGGGATAGAAAAAGCAAGTAATGATTCGGTGGCTTTTGATCTTTTTGCTAAGTTCTTCCAGTCAACTTATTCCTCTGTCGCCCCTACTTATATATCTTATTCTTATCACCTTGTTTTCTCTAATTCTAACTTTGCGCCTATCATTTCCCATACCTCTCTGATTGCTGCTATTAACTCATTAAAAAATTCATACTCTCATGGGCCGAACAACATCCTTTGTTGTCTGATCAAAGAGTGTAATGCTTCTCTTCTTCGCCCATTGCTGAAGCTTTTTAATCTTTCCCTTGGATCTGCTGTTTTTCCGTCCCTTTGGAAAGAATCGTTTATCATTCCACTCCACAAAAAAGGTGGGAGGTCTGATATATCAAATTATAGGGGCATTGCTAAACTGTTCGCAATTCCTAAATTATTTGAAAAAATAATTACTTTGACTTTATTAATTATTTAAATTATTTCCCCTTCGCAGCATTGTTTTGTTAAGAGTCGGTCAATCTCGACCAACTTGCTTCAATTTACCTCGCTCAAAGAACTCAAGAGTTCTACTTAGATCTTGTATCTCTAAGGAGGTTTACGTCACTTCAGGTGTACCCCAGGGTAGTCATCTAGGACCTCTACTATTCACTCTTTTTATTAATAACCTGCCCCCTAAAATATCACCTGCTAGCATACTTATATATGCAGATGATGTAAAACTTAAATATTCCTATAGCAATTCTCTGCTTCACACTTGTTTACAAGACGATTTGAGCTCTGTGCTACTTTGGTATTCGACCAATCGTGCAGCTGATTGTTCAAAGTGCATGTTTATGACTTTCACTCGTTATAGGCCACATTCTGTTAGCTATTCAATTGACAATTTCCCATTGCAACGTATGGTTACAGTAGGGACCTTGGAGTTCTTTTTGACTCAAAGCTGAGCTTTAACATGCACATTTCCACCATTATAAACGGGGCTAAGGGTGAACTTGGGTTTATTAAACGTTGGTGGAAGGAATTTAAGATCCCTTTACTACAAAAATTTTATACCTCACTTGTACATCCAATCCTACTTCATTTCAACTTACTTTCATTTTATATATTGATATGGGTACATCCGAATTACCATGCCTCCATAAAAATCGGAGAGCTTCTTGATCAGCTTCTGTAATTTTTATTTGCAGAAACATTTCTTTTATGTCAGCACATACCGCTATCTTTCTTTGACGACCATCTGGTCCATTTAATAACTTTGTAAGAAAACTCTATCTATAGTGGCTGCAGCATAAATCACCAAGCTCATCTTTGTGGGTTAATTTATGTTGTGTACCTCAAAATGCGGCAGATACCATCTTAGGACAAGCCACTGAGGCCTCTTCCTTAGACAGCTCTGCAGCGTATCCCTTCCTTACAAAATCCATTACTGCTTCATTATACTCTTCCATTGCACCGTTACCACGCATCTTATTTTCCACTGCATGAAGCCTCTTGACAATGTTGTAACTATCGGGCAGGTGCACTATATCTTCGGCCCAAAGTAGCCCTGTTTCAGATGATCCTTCCAATTTCTTTGTTGTGTCCTTTAGAATTATTCTTGCTCTGCTCCAATTGCTTTGCATCGACTTTAACGCCAAAGCTTTCTGTCGTAAAATAATCTATAATCATTTTGAGCATATCCGTATCTAAATCCGACGCCATTGTGTTGTGTAGCACGACTAATAGGAACGGTGCAGTCTGCTGCGGCCCTTCCATTGCGCCATAAATATTGTTGCCGGTTATGCGAAGCCATTTGCTGTTAGCGTTCTGCGCTCGAATTTTCAGTTCACACACATGGATATAACATATGTTGCATGCTTTCCTATCCAGTTTAGCGTAAGTTTTGATTTGTTGACATCCATTCCCACTTTGTATCAAATCAAAGTTACTGACGAACCCTCATCAATAAATGCAAATGTGCTGATTATTTTTCTATTAGGACCAACAATATCTATCGGCAATACTTAAAAGAACAGTTTTGAACTACACGACCTAATCCTATTTATTGTAGCTTCGCTTAAATTTTCATCATCCTTGTTTGGTCTACCCTTGTTTAAATCTTGATGTAATGTTCTATGATGATTTTTGGAGCACCCAATCATTTTGAACTCCCGTTTAAATTTACAAGATGCCAATGTATGACCATGCTGCAGACATCCGAAACAGAGCCCAAGCTCTTTGATTAATGCCCATTTGTCCCTTACTTTTGCATTGGTGTATGCTTCGCAATTAATCAGGTAATGCTCTCCTTTACATCTATAGCACCATGTTTTGATGTTCCTTTTTTACCAATCCCTTTGGTAGTCTGCATAACTGATCTCTGATGTGGACATTGCTCACATTGTTACACTTTTCTGGCTTTTTATTCAAAGTTCTGCCAGTAGCTGAATTGTAGGCGATCCATTATATGACCTACATTGACTGGATTAATAAGCAAGGCTTTTACACCATTCTTTGCTTCTCCTTTGAGGCTCTTTGGTAGTCTCAACAAGTAAATCTATTAATTTACGGGGTATGTATGGGATTGTTCCTTGTTGTTTCTCTATTCTCAAAAACTCTTTCGCCACCTTGTACATTACCATTGCCCATAGAACCATGTCCCAAACCATCGCGATCATCGCCGTTCGTCCAAGTACACGTAGTGCGTTGCTGTCTGTAGCAACACCTGTCCGCCCTGTATGGCCATTCTCATTGTGCTCCAACAAGCGCCTTGCGTGTCACTACCGACTGCAGCAACGCCTGTACCACCCTGTGTGTTCAAATTGGCAGTGCGTCTATAAGCACCATACGCGTTACTACCGGCTGTAGTAACTTCTGTACCACCCTGTGTAGATATGTGTTAGTTATTCGACTGATCTTCTAATTTACTTATACGGATAAATAATTCATATGATACAGTCAGAACTCTCTCTGTTTATGACGACAAATAGTTAATTTGTTCCATTATACTCTGCAGGAGCTTCTCAAGTCCAGAAGCAAAACACAAAAATACAACACGCCAACTCGGTCGTTATAATATTAACTTTATTATTCCTATGTCTACATTAGTTTTACAATGGCGCTGTGCTGTAGCGATCGAACGATGCGGTGAAGCATTGTTTATTTTAACGTGTTGAACCGTACGATTTCTGCACAATTTTAACTGATCGCACCAATTTCACAGGCTGCAAACACGCTTTCTACTTTTCGTTTCGATAGTATATCGATATGACTTTAAAAAAAGTGTTAAACAAGCAGGGATTGGGATGGCATGTCAGAGTGGCAGTTATTTTCAAATCTTTCTTTCCATTAAGCTAGAGTTTTTAAGCTAGAGTCTCCAAATTTAGAGTATAGATAATAACTGGTCACCTCCTTTAAAGATCGGCACAACATTCTTAATACGAACGATATCGGAGGCGATTGGGATGGGGTATCCAAAATCTGCGTATCGCTTTCTCTTATAGTCTCCGAGATATTGTAAGATATTGTTATCGATTTGTATCGATATTAATGAAACGAATCACTTTATCGAAAAAAAAATGATAAACTTGTATGCGTATGATATATACGAACTGAATTAGAGCAGGTTGCTAGCTTTTGTAGTTTCCGAAATCGCCGCGTTCATACAGGCGGACAGTCATACAAATCGACAGACGGACATAGCTAAATCAACTCAGCTCGTCATCCTGATCAAGAATTTCTATATTTCATGGGTTCGGAGATACCTCCTTCTGCCTATTGAATGCATTTCAACAAAACCATTATACCCCTTTTACCCATTTTCAATGGCTTCAGGGTATAAAAAAGTAAACGAGTATAACGAAGTCGGTAACGCCCGACTGTAACGTTATTACTTGATATATTTGCATTTTTATACCCTAAATTCATTGAAAATGCTATAATGGTTTAGGGCAATTGTATGGAACATGCAAAAGAAAGCATCTCCGACCCTATAAAGTATATATATTCTTGATAACCATCACTAGCCGAATCGATTAAGCAATGTCCGTCTGTCTGTCTGCCTGTATGAACGCGTCTGTCTGTCAGAAACCAAAAAAGCTAAAAAAAAACTAAAAAAAAATGGTATTTCAAATTGGTATTTCACAAAAAAAAATTTTATATGCTTCAAATTTAAAAAAAAAAATTCAAACCAGAATTAGAAAATCAAAAAAAAATTTTTTTATACTAAATAGTTTTTTTTATAATATCACAAAATTTGTTGGTTTGTTGATGACTCTAGCCAAAGACAATACGGCCAAAGTGATCAATAATGTCAAAATAGTCGATCATACAGATGACATTCAAGCACTGTGGATCCTTTTGCTCATACTAACGATTGTAACATGTTGTCAATTTCTATTGACCGTTTATCTAAAACATAATAAAATCATAAAGAAAAGTTACATAAGAGCACACAGCCTGGAATCAATATAAATTTTATAACTTTACCCCAAACTTTCGTATGCAAGGCATGCAAGAAATTTGTTTTATTGAAATACTTTTAATATAATGAAGTTATGGAAAAGCGTGAAAAGGCGCGTAGTATATTTGAATGATTATTCAAGTGCTTTAACAACAAGTAAGAACGTTGCAGTCGGGCGTTACCGACTGCGTTATACTCGTTCACATTCTTAATTATTACTATTATTTTAAAAAATTTCGGTATTTGA
>SCDY01001955.1:0-20005 GCA_004143825.1 Drosophila micromelanica | reverse complement strand
TATATATATATATATATATATATATATATATATATATATATATATATATATATAGTGTTTTGTTATAAATGCATACTGACACTCGTATTGTATATGTATATATGTTGAATCAAATTGCGCGTGCTAATTTATAGCATTTTAACATTTACACACATAGTTAAAAACGAAAAACATAAACTAAAATGAAGAACACAAATGAAAAGAGAAGAACTTCAAATGGCAACAAGAGGCGCGTTGTTAACGATCAAGACTTTGCCCTAATTAAACAAGAATACAAAAATATATATTAAAAGAACACTAAAATCGACACGTTCATACAGACGGACAGGGCTAAATATATATTAAAAGAACACTAAAGAAAGATGAACAAAAACTATTTAAACAACACAAAATGAATAAATTGAGCAATTATAAAAATATGATAACAATTTGCCTAAATCCTTGGCGAACATATGAACATATTAATATAGCAAGTACTTTACCTAACAAATTTTACAGACGACCAAATGTTAGATTAAGGCTATTATGCTTTAATTTTATGCTAATGCGGAAACTAACATACGAACTGGAGATGCTCATATTCAGATGCTTGATGAGTGCGATTGATGCAAGGATGATTGATTTATTAAACCTTATACATCATGAAATATAATTTCGCCTGTTGAGTGAAGAGCTTTTTGAATTTGATGTCCATCAAATTAAAAGCTTACTGAAATGAAACCAAAAAAAAATTATTTTTAGAGGGAACATATCCGGAAATACTTTGTTGACAAAGTAAAAGATTATCTTGACGGTTTTAATTTTTTCAAACAAAAATGCATTGCTTTTTTTTGGAAAACACTTGTTTAGATTTTATTAATTTAATAAAAAAAAACAACTACAATACTTAACGTTGGTAGCGGCGCAAGGGGTAGCCCTAAAGCTGCCACATTGGGTGCACCGCACACAAGTTGCACGTACCGAGACAGTGATGGAACATGCTCGTAGATCGCTTAACATAATGAACAACATATAGATAACTAAGTCAGTGGTCAGAGTAGAGCTACTTTCTAGTAATATAGTTATGTACACTTATCCGGGATCTGTCTATCGAAATGCCGCCGGTAATCACCTGCTGCGTTTACTCTTAGCTGCGGACGTCGTTGTTGTGCTGGACTCGCGCAGCTGCTTCAGTTCATTGCGAGCGGCTGCCTTGATGCTCTGCACCTGCTGGCGGACAGTGGTGCTCTTGTAGGTAACGGTCGGCGGTGGCATCGCCGTCGTTTGGGTTTCGTTAAACAAGTCGCTGACTTCGACCATGCGGGGCTTGAAGAACATGTTCGGCCGTATGACAGACTTCTCGGGATGCTTGAATAGGTTGAGCAGACCCCAGGATTGCTCCCGTCGCTCGCACTCTGGCAGCGTTGTGTTCTCCACCTCGGACTCGAGCATCCAGGCGGCATTGCGCACCTCAATGCGCAGGCGCTCGCACTCTTCAAGGCTCACGTTCTTGCTGACATTCAGCAGCTGTTCCAGCGGATTCACAATGTACATGGCCGAGTGATCGGGCTTGCTCAGAGCGCGACCCTCATTCAGCGATATGGCACGATTGTGAAAGTCAAACTGCGAGTAGAACTCAAAGAACTGAAGCAACAGTTCGCTCAAGCTGCTCGTATTCCGGCTGCGAAAGCCCAGACGGTCCATGTCGCGCGCAAATGTGCAATTGATGCCATCCTCGGTGACCCGAATGTCTGCTGTGCTCGCTGCCTTCACCAGTGCCCCAATAGCCGGCAGTATGGGTTGCCGCAGCTGCTGCAAGAAATACATGACCAGGCACGTCAGCGAAAAGTTGCTTATCCAGCGTCCTGGCGAAGGATTTGTCAAGCCGCACGACTGCGCCCAGCGACGTATGCTGAACGTCAATGGACGCACGCGCGGATCCAGCTCGCCAAACATGTACAGCAGCTCGGACATGTAAAAGCCAGTGCTGCAAAACGAGAACGGGAAACAAAATTATTAAAAGAGCAAAAACAAATTGTGGATATAATTGTGTGGGTATTATTAATATAAGGAAAATTTGTTGGAAAATTCTCTTGATATCGGAAAATTTAATAGTAGAAGTGTAATACCCTTGCAAACAAGTAGAAGAGCTTTATTTTGAACCTTTCGAAAACATGCTGCAACAAGGAACCAATCTAAAGCTGGACTACAACATACTATTTATAGAAAAGTTTATTTTTGTTATAAGTTCATAGAAGACAAGACTAGGAGATATACTGAACTCTGCAATCTAAAGTTACAAATATTCTAAAAACCTTATGGAAATTTAGTTTTTAATTAACTGCTAAATTGAAAGTATGATCCAGCTCGCAATTCCCTGGATTTAACCAGACCATTGAAATCTATGTACGAACCAAAGGGCTTTTTCATATTTTGGGTGAGTAGGAGATCATCCAAAATCGATCTGCGTCTGCTTTAGGCGAACATGGTGCCCTAAGTCTTCGAGAAAACCAAACCTTGAAATCGATTTTTATCGATGTTAATGAAACGGGACAACCCGAAAAATTACGTCTCTAGTTTTGTAGTCTCTAAAATCGGCACGTTCATACAGACAGACAGACGGACAGGGCTAAATTGACTCGACTGTTGTTCCTGATCAAGAATGTATATTTATTCTGGGGTCGGAGATGCATTCTTCTGCCTTTTAAATATTATTATACTCATTTTACCATTTTTACCTGTCGGAGTGTCTACTTTATGTTCAATTTATTTATTGCTTAAAACTCCAATAGTTAAATACAGCAGTTTTTTTTAAATTCATAGAGATTAAAAAAACAAACGCATAACTGGAAAAGCTTTTGGGGGTTGTGATTCACGTTTTCCAATTGGCGCCAGGACGTGGCAGACCATCTCATCCATAGTACGACGTTTCATTCAGAAAACTGACCACCTCCACAAACCGGATACGGTTACGAATGCATTGTGGGCTTAGTGGTTATCAGTAACTCTGGCAAATTCGTGTCCGTAATTAAAAGCATTGTCGTTGGCATTGTGAATCATAGCAAACGCAGGGCTAATGTGTAGATCGGAATAACATCGTAACTGATTCACCTGTTCCATGGGCGAGAGAGATGACAATATAGCCGTTATGTAGGCATTACAAGGCATTTGGCAATCGGCACCTGTTGCTATCTAATCTTATCGGCGAAAGCTTTGGCATGCCACACACTATCTTATCTTATCTCAAAGCCCCTCGGCCTGTAACAATTGCGGTCCGCCAAACTGTACTGGATGTTGTCATCACATTGAAAGTTTTGGTCGTTGTTCTTGTTACAACTGTGGATACATTCTTTTTTTTTGTCAAAACGATTTCAACGAACGAACCCAGCGGAGCTGCGTTTTGATATAGTGCGACAACGCTCGAACGGTGCATTATACCAAATAATTATTTTTTTTTGTGCATAATTAATTAAAAAGGTGAAGCTAAGCTCATAACACAACAACAACACTAGTTTGGTTCCATAAGAATTAAAGAAGAAAATGTTTTTTTTTATGTAAACCTTGAAAAGTTTTTAAGTGTTGACCCTCAACGTAATGGGCCAAAAAACATAAAGTGAGCGAGCAGAAATCATGAATTTCAAATTCAATTTTGAAATATTCCAAATAAAATTGAATGAGTGTTGCAATTGGAACTTTTGTATTAATCATGTTGTGCTTGCGACTTGTGGCCCGAACAAAGCGAACCAACTAATGATAACGCTATTTGCTAAACACAACGCTGATAAGGCCAAGTTGCTGGCTGGCCGCCTTCGGCGTAGGCCTCTGCACATAAAAAAACCAAAGCAAATGGGGTTCGTATGATTAATTTAGGGCGTGCTAGGGGCAGGTTTTTTCATGACTCAACGCGGTGTATGTCAAGCACGAAAAGGAAGAACACAAACAGAAGATTGGATTAGGTCTATAAAATTGCAGACAGGATCCGATTTCTCTATATGCGTTGCTTATTGTTCTATATATTGTTCTTCCTACCCACGCAGCACCTCAAAATGGGCATTGGCTATGGCACTTCCGACGAGGAGCTGGAGAAACAGATCGGCTGTGTGAAGTACACGCTCTTCTGCTTCAACATTGTTGCCTGGATGATATCCACGGCGCTGTTCGCCTTGACCGTCTGGCTGCGCGCCGAGCCGGGCTTCAATGATTGGCTGCGCATTCTGGAGGCGCAGTCTTTCTACATTGGCGTCTATGTGCTCATCGCCATTAGCATTATCATGATGGCTGTCAGCTTTCTGGGCTGCCTCAGTGCGCTTATGGAGAACACGATGGCCCTGTTCGTATTCATCGGCACACAGATATTTGGTTTTGTGGCCACGGTTGCCGGTTCGGCCATATTGCTGCAGTACAGCACAATTAATTCGAGTTTGCAGCCGCTGTTGAATCTGTCGCTGAGGAGATTTGTGTCAACATCGGAGTACTCGTACTCAAACTATGTGCTGACCATGATCCAGGAGAATATTGGCTGCTGCGGCGCCAGCGGACCATGGGACTATTTGGATTTGCGCCAACCGTTGCCAAGCTCCTGCCGCGACACCGTCAGTGGCAATGCTTTCTTCAGTGGCTGCGTGGACGAGCTGACCTGGTTCTTTGAGGGCAAGACCTCCTGGATTGTGGGCCTGGCGATGGTGATGGCCATGCTGACGGTCATCTGTGGCGTGATGAGCTTCGTCCTGGTCCAGGCCGTCAAAAAGGAGGAGGAGCAGGCCAGCAACTATAGACGCTAAGCGCTAGCACCCCAGCGAGCCATTTAGTTAGCTTAGTTAACAGCCTAGACGCACCTAGGCGAACGCAAAGTGCAAAGAGTTATATCCATGCTTAATAGATCCTAAGTTTTCAGTTCGAACAATAAGTATCATAATAAACCAAGAGAATAAAGCCACTGTTGGCCAACTAAAGAACAAAATCTGTTTCCATTCCGTGGCCCTTCAACTTATCAGCTAGCATGTTTTCAAATTAAGAAAAACGTAACATTTTTGGATGAATAATACGTTGTTTGACCCATTACTGCGTGTTTATGATCGGATCATATTTTCGTTATATCGATAGATCAAAATCAATATCTATATCCTATAGACCATAAATTAGATCAAAGTGTAAAAGACGAACCTATTTATTATATTTACATTTGTAGTTTGTAGTCTATCTATTAGTTTTCTGAAGCATCTGTGGTGGAAAAGAGAAGAGCTGTTTGCAATCAGGCTTCAAATTAATCCTAGGTCCTTTGGTTAAAACAACAATTCGGAGTGACGAGAATTAAATAACCTGTGCAGACATACATATATAAACATAGATCCTCGTCTTTATATAAAATTCAAATTGAGGGCGATTGCTATTGTGGGAGCTGTATAATACAATTTTCTCACTTTGTGGGTTGGTCGGTAGAGATATAAACAAAATAAATATTGGTCAGAACACATCTTATAGAAGAGCATTGAAACTGAGCGACTAACTTATAAACAGGTGCGGGGAAGGATGAGATGTCTTCTTTAATACGGGTAAACGGAAGCAAAAAATGAGCTACTCACAGGTTACTCATGGAAAGATCCACCTCCAGGTCCAGATGCTCGTGATGATATTTGATAATGGGCACGCGCGCCTGCAGAATGCGCCGCACATGACAGACGCCCGGTAGGAACAGGTGCAGCATATCGCCAAAGCATTCCATTTGCCGCTGGGTCTGCGAGCGTCCATTGCTCAGATTCTCTTTGGTGTGGTATATGAGACGCGACGGTTCACGTTGAGCATCCTGCTCGTTGCCCACTGTTGTTTCCGCATCGAAGCGCAGAATCAAATCCAAATCACAGCCCATTTTGCCAAAGCCATTCACCGAGGAGCCAAACGGCAGCGCCCGAGCATACGGGAACATGCCCGAGATGGCCTGCTGCACCTGCAGTGCGGCCAGAAAGCGCATTCGCACGCCCAGGTCATTAAGGCGCGTGTGCTCATACAGCGCCAGCAATTGTTGGTCAATGTTCTGGGCACCGCGCAGCAGCTCCTGCAACTGGTCGTGGGTCGGCGGCCGTGTTCCGTCGATTGTGCTCAGCGGCGGATGCTTGTGGCTGGCGGCCAGCTTAGCCTGACCACGCCTGCCAGCCCCAGCGGCAGCTGCCTTAAACCAAAGGAAGGGTGACCGGACTGGCACGCCGTTGCCGCTGGCACTGCTCAACTCGGCATTGTAGACGCTCGAGTTGATCGCGGCGGCTGCTTCACCGGTGCTGGCATACTCCAGCAGCATATAGTGCAGCTCGTCCTCGTGCTGTACGCAGTAGTGCTGGGCGGTGACAATCCGCCCAAATCTGCTGCAGTAGTTATACAATTCGGCGTAGGATTTCTCTGAGCTGACCTGCACCACGATACTGCGCTGTGCCTGCTGGTGCCGGCTGCCAATGAACTCCTCGTAGTTGGGCTTGCCTGTTGAAGCACCGTTACATGAATACAATTAAGCAGTTATCTTTGTTTACCCACCATTAGCAGCGGGCTCTGTGCCGGCGACGGCGCATTGTTTTATGCAATATGTGCGCCAATGCTGCAGCTGCTGTGCTCGGCGCATTAGGGTGTTCATGGCGACTGGCTGGTGCTATTGGGGCAACCTCATGTACTAGCTGTGCTCGATTTTGAATGGAATATGGACACAACTCCACGGAATATTGTTTTTATTATTCGTGTAGTTTTGAGGTTATAGGGCTACAACAGTCACATACCAGGGCCGGAGTAAACATCTATCGATTTGTATTCCAATACCTTACTTAACAGCAATCGATACACATTTTCCATGTACTTTGATTTAAATTTTAGCGCCTAAACAATTAAAGCAATATTACTTTTTTATCTGTATAAAACACTTAAAAAATGAATGTTGTAATGTTGTTGTAATAAAAATGTTATTTTGGTTTATTAAACTTTTTTAATACACGTTTCAGTTAATATTGTTATTACATATACATTGGTTTCGTTTTGTTCTTGGATGTGCTATCTGCCCTTTGTATAACTAAGTTAAATTTATGCTATATAAGTATGTATGTCCAAAAGTAAAACGCTTTGTATATTTTTTAAATATAACGAACGCGCTGCATGTTTTAAGTTTTATGTGGTTGTTTTAAATGTTTCGTTATAGTTTTACTTAAATAACATTTGATTATATACCTATCAATATATATGTAATATGGTATATATAATGCAGTTATTGCAGATATTTGTTGGAATAGATTATGGTTTATAGGTCTTATACTGTTGTTGCTTATTAATTTTATTACGAAAAGTTGGGCTTGCATTTATTGTGATTTTGTGGCTC
The DNA here is from genome assembly GCA_004143825.1 of Drosophila micromelanica. Classification (NCBI taxonomy): domain Eukaryota; kingdom Metazoa; phylum Arthropoda; class Insecta; order Diptera; family Drosophilidae; genus Drosophila; species Drosophila micromelanica. The sequence continues at coordinate 12,678 of SCDY01001955.1, read as the reverse complement.
TTGCTCATCAATTTGTACGGTGTGTGTGTGTATGTATGTTTACATTACATATATATATTAAACAAGGTATTTCAATCAAATCAGTTTTATTTGTAATTTATTTTTGTGTTGTATCTTAGAATGCAAACGCGCCAAATTTGTAATTTTTTGTTGTTGTTTTTTTTTTTTGTTTTTGGGCTGTGGTTGGGCTTCTTCTATGTTTTTTGATTGTTTTACTTATTATCTCAGTATCACATATGTTTCCTCAAATAAGCTAAGTATGTGCTTTGAGACGATACAAAACGTATGGAAACATATCTATTAAGCAACAATTTTACAGGCTTTTTCCATAGAACTAAACAATAGCAAAACGACTTTACACAAGAAAGGAACATATTAAAAGCTGGTTAAATTCTTGAACTTAGATTATTAAATAATTAGTACACAAGTAATTTTAATTTAGCTAAAGCTGCAATGTGCGCTGGGTTCGGTCTCTGAGTGTGTGTGTATGTGTGTGTGTGTGTGTGGGAAGATCGCTTCTAAATGCATGTGCTGGATTAAATAAACACTTTACATACGTACATGTTATAAGTTATTTGATTTAGTATTAGCAAAATACATTGAAAATATTGCTTTCCACGTCTCCCAAAAACCCATGTTCCCACTATTTACGGCCCATGGCCCAAAGTCTAGATGTCATCTATCAGGCGACCCTCAATCACTGAAGAGTGATGGTAGTTGGGGCGCGGTCTAAAGTCCTCGTTCTGCTCGTTCAGCTGTGTGGGCGACAGATCCACGCCCGGGCAAGAAGGCGTCACCACAATCTGCTCGTATTCGTGCATACGTTTTCTGCATATGCAAAGATGAAAAATAAAACGAATTGCAGATATGAGATTTAGGCAGCTAAATGGAATACTTACCCGAAGCATCGGAAAATGACGCTCTTAAGCCAGCCAAAAAAGTTAAACTCGGCAGTCAGGCCAGGCTTGACGGCAGGATTGGCTGTGCCCACATAGAACCAAACGACGAAGACGACAAAAAAACAGGTTAAGGCATAATACCAGTTCACCAAAAGCATGACCAGCAGCTTTGTGAACGTCTGCACATTTAGACAAGGTTAAATCATAGCTTTGAAAGCGTTCAAATTTCAACTTACGCCCAGTAAGGAGGCCCAGCGATTGCAAAAGCCCGAGTACCAGTTTTTCGTCTTGGAATGTATAGGCGGGCGAATTGGGGCGATGGGCTCGTTCTCATCTTCCACTTCGCTGCCAGCCTGCGCCGCTGATTGATCGACGGTGACGTCAGTGCTGTCCGCCGTCCCCGTCGCGTGCGTATCGCCTTGGCCAGACGAAGTACTTGGCGCTGGCGCATTGAAATCTACAATGCTTTCAACAGGCACTGGTGGCAATGTTTGCGCTTGATGCATCGGTGAACTCTGTGGACTCTGCAGGTTTTTGTGACGCACACGATCCGGAAAGAGCAAATCCAAATCATTGCCCCCATCCGATACGCTGCCATAGCGACGCGTCTCGTAGCTAGGACTTGAAGCCTGTATACGAAAGCGTTCCTCGCGCTGCTCCTGTATGTCAAAGGTTTGAGCCAGTGCGAAGTATGCGTAGTCTATGCAGGCATATGTCATCAGAAATGGCATCGTTACAATCGGTGCCAGAAAATTGATGTCGCCGACAATGATGAAGGTGACCGTAACCAAAGCCACAACGGCCATTGCATACAGTGGCACCTTATTGGGTCCGCGCTGCACGAGACAGAGGAGAGAGAGAGAAGGAGAAGGAGAAAGTGCGTGATGCAGAGAAAAAGAGACAGATAGCTGTGCTTGGCATTGTACTTACACCTTTGCCTAGTGCATCAATGCCGGGTATAACGTTCTCCTTGGCAATGCTTTGCAGAACTCGTGGTGTGCCGTACATGGCACCCAGGCAAGAGGACATGCTGGACACATAGATGCCCGCCACCAGCAGAAAGTGAACGGCCGAAACCTTGACAGAGATCATGAAATCGGTATACAATTTGTCACGCTTGCAAGTGGCGCCCAAGAAAAAAACGAAGACCAAATAGAGAAACGTTCTGCACAAATGAATTAAAAAATAAGGCACATAAATAAATAAGACTGGCATCTGTTGTAGGAGATGACTTACGAGGTGCCAAAGGCGGCCAGTGTTCCGTTGGGTATGTCCGTGGAGGGGGCGCGCAAATCGCCGCTCATATTGATGCCAGACAAGACGCCAGTGACAGTTGGGAAGAAGACGCCAAAGACCCGAAACCATGAATATCCATCTTCATATTTTGGCCAAAGGTTTTGTATAAAGTTGCCACTCATCCAGCCGTCAAAGTGATTTTCTGCAATAAGGTGTTGAGAAAAAAAGAGTGATCAGCTGGGAAAGAGCGACTTTAATTTGGGGAACACATACCTAGATCCTCGCCAACAAAGCTGCCCACCATAAAATCTAACGCCGATATGAGCAGAATCATAAGCAGTATGAACTGCAGCTTGATTACCCACTTGACGCCAGCCACATTGATGCAGCCGAGCAGGAGAACGGCCGCCGTCGCGAAGCCGCGTATGGCCCACTTGTTGCCCTCCAGTCCCACCAGGCCAGCTATTGATTCGCCAAAACCCATCACGTTCAGAGCACAGCCAACGGCCTGGCCAAAACAATAGAGCAGGCCGAGAGCGCCGCCGAAACGGGAGCCCAGCGTGTGTGCAATCAGAAAGTAAACGCCGCCGCTCTCCACGCGACATCTCTCACAGATGCCAATCGCCGAGAGGACACTGACCAGGGCAATGACCACAGTGCAAAATATAATTAGGACTGCATTGACGATGCCCGCCTGGGCCACAATCCAGCCGGAGCGCAGAAAGACGATAACGCCAAAAACATTGATCAGGCAGGAGGTGAAGACGCCATCCCATGTGCCAAACAGAACCGGCTGCGAGATGAAAAAGTTCGAGCGCCACCTGTTGAGCGGCAGCAGCAGTTAGATAGCAAATCAATATGTATTATAAAGATTTCTACGTACCAGGGTTTGTCGCCTTGCTCGCCAGCAAAGATCTCATTGGCTCCGGACGCATGATGTCCGCCGGCTGCGTACGTGTACTCGTTTCCCAGGTCAACGAAGCCGCCGGTGTTGTTGTTGCTGCGTTGACGAAAACTGGCGACGGTTATCTCGCCATCATCATCGCCGCCAAGACCGAAGCGTTGCCAATCAACGGTGCGTCTATTGCCGTTACTTTCTACGCTATTACTCATACTTTTGATTGCTGTCGGCCCTCCGTCCGCCACCCCCGCGCTAACAGCTTTGATATGATTGTGTTGTTGTTGCTTGACGTCGTTCTTACTTTTATTGACACCTGCTTCGATCAGATTCTTTTGTGCAAGAAGAACTGATTGATAACTGCTCTAAGCCAATCGTAGCCACACACTGATTATTATCCAATGGCCGGAGTTTTGTTGCCGTTGCTGTTTCTGTTTATGGTATCCAAAACGCATCCACGCAGGCAAATTGGCCAACTTTGTATGTTCAGCGGCCTTTTGGCTCACTTATAACTGTAGTTCGCACGAGTTGCGGGCGTGCGGCATTTTAAGTAAGATAGTGTCACTTAAAAATATAACTGAGATTTTGAAACGCGTAAAAAGTTAAATAAAAACACTTCTCATACATACACATATACATATATATGTAAAACTCGCGCACCTCGTCATCGATAACTTGTTGTTATGCTAACGATAACAACAGTTATGCTAACGATAACAACAGTTACCAGCGCGCCTCACGGTTATTTGCAGCGCTACATACTGGCTAAATATGTAATTTTAATATTTAATTTCACGATGATGGCCCATGTTTGATATAAATTTAAATTTATTTCATTTCATATGTAAAATTTCCCTTTGCTTGGCAACACTGCCGCACATCGTTAGCTATATAGAGCAAAATATTGATAGCGTAAGTCATCGTTATTAAAATCCACTTCGATATCAACCCTGTTCTTGCGATATGTATTAATGTTTCGGAAATGCGTAAACAACCCTATCAGTGCTGTGCATTGTAGTTCAATTTAGAGAATAGGTTCATCAGTTTATTTCGTTTGGTGCTTCTTGCTCTCAATACTGTCAAATAACTGATATAAAATAATTAATTTATCAACTCATACATTAAGAGGGATCATCGTTCCTACGTCACTAAATTTAGTAAATCCATAGTTAAATATAACAGTTATAAGAAAACGATTTTTAAATAAAAACTTGGTATATATGATAATAATTATGGAGCTGGTTCACTCGTTCAGTTCAGTAAAAATTTCAATTGAACTTGTTCAGAACGATTCGGTACATCTCTAATCCCTATACACGTGCTATTGTAGTTTTGGTTTGTTTGAATTTGAAGACCATGGTCAAAAAGCCGGACAAATCGGTTAAACCGAAAGATAAGCCTGCAAAGGCGAATCCGACAACCTCAACACAAGCCCAAAATGGGGATGCCGAAGCGAGTGATATATGGAAGGATGAGCGCTTTCAGCATTTGCTGGCGGATCCGCGTTTTCGCGGCGTGCCCAAGGTACAGCGCAAGGTGAAGATCGACAAGCGCTTCCAGGGCATGTTTGAGGACGACAAGTTCAAGGTGAAGTATACTGTGGACAAGTACGGCAGGCCGGTAAACAAATCGAACGCCGAAGATCTGCGCAAGTTTTATGAGCTTGACGACAACGAGAGCTCCGACGAGGATGAGGTGGAGAAACAGGCAAGCGATGCTAGTGAGGACGAGGAACGTCGGGCCGAAGAGTTAGCCATCGCACGCGATGAGCTGGGTAATGATGCTCTGCAGCCGGACAGCGACGATGGTTCCGAAGTGCCCGAGAGCTTGCGCGAACGTCTCACGAATCCAAATATTGATTATGCCCGTGGCGAGGGCCGCCTGATGACCGACTCCTCTTCAGACGAAGACAGTAGCGATGAGGATGCAGAGGGTGGGCCGGAACTGCAAATCGACCACGTCTGGGGTGAACTGGATATCGATGCGGAGTGCACGGAGGAGTCGACACGTCGCCTGGCCGTATGCAACATGGACTGGGATCGCATACGCGCCCAAGACCTGATGGTTTTGCTCAGCTCGTTCTTGCCGCCTGGCGGCAGTATCCTTAGCGTCAAGATCTATCCCTCCGAATACGGCAAGGCGCGCATGGCCGAGGAGGATGTGCACGGCCCCACCGAGCTGGTTGGCGGCCAGCCCGAAAACGATGTGGTGGACTCTGACGACGAGCTGGTGCGCGAACAGGACAGCGATGCTGAGGAGGGCGACGACTATCACATGGAGAAACTGCGTCAGTATCAACTGAACCGTTTGCGCTACTATTACGCCGTCGTCGAGTGCGACAGCGCCGCTACGGCGGAAAAGGTTTATGGCGAGTGCGATGGCATCGAGTACGAGAGCTCCGCGACGCGTGTGGATCTCCGGTTCATACCAGACGACACCAGCTTCGACGAGGACATGCCCACGGACGAGTGCAACGAGCTGCCGGATGCGAGTACCTACAAGCCGCGGCAGTTTACTACGACGGCGCTGCAGCAGGCGAAGGTGGATTTGACCTGGGACGAGACGGCGTTGGACAGGCGCGAGCTAGGCGACAAGCTGTCCAGCGGCAAGGTGGACCAGTTAAACGACAAGGAGTTGCGCCAGATTGTCGCCTACAGCAGTGAAGAGGACGAGGACGAGGACGATGACAATGACAATAACAATGACGAAGAAGCGCAGCAGGAGGAGAAGGCTGACGATAAGGATGATGGACAGAAGCAAGTGCAGGCAGTGCTGCCAGCCAAGCGACTTAAGCAGAAGGAGCGCATCGAAAAGTATAAAAACCTGCTGGCCGAGATCAATGCCCAGGAGAAGCAGTCCAAGCAGAAAGATTATGAGATGGAAATGTCCTGGAACATTGATGCGCCCGAGACGAGCGTGACCACAGAGACCGCCAAAAGTAGCAGCAGCAGCAAATCTCAGCTAACGCCCATCGAGCAGGTGCTGCAGAAGCGCAGCGAGAAGAACAAGCTGCGCAAAGAGCAGCGTCGTCGCAAGCAACTGGAACTGAAGGGCATTGATCCCGACGCGGCGAACAATAGCGATGATGAATCCATACCGGATGGTATCGACATGAACGACTCCTACTTTGCCGAAGAGTTTGCCAGCGGTGACTACGAGCCGCCGAAGGCGTCAACCAAGAGCAAGTCGAAAAAGCAAAAGGAGAAGCACAAAAAGGCGACGCCAGACGATGCCGAGGCGGAGGCGCAGCTGGCGCTGCTGCTGGACGACGGCGATGGTATTGAGCAGCAGCAGCAGAAGCAACACTTTAGCCTGGCCAAAATATTGAAGGAGGAGCAAACGAGCAGCAGCAGCAAACGCAAGCGTCGCAAGCAGCTCAAGAAATCAAAAAGCAATGGGGACAAGCCGCAAATCGAGGATGATTTCCAGGTGGATCTAAATGATACGCGCTTCAAAGCCGTCTACAAGTCGCACGAGTACAACATCGATCCGACGCACTCCAACTACAAGGCCACCAAGGGCATGCAGCAACTGATTGGCGAGAAGCTGAAGCGTCGCGAGCAGCAGGAGGAACAGCCGGAGGACGAGCAGCCGGCGAAAAAGCGCTCCAAGCAGCAACTGGAGCAGAGCGCGCTGGTCAAGAGTCTGAAAATGAAGCTACAACAGCGCAAGGCGTCGTAGTCGTAGTTAGTTCACACTTATGATGACTTATTGCCCATATAGCATGTAATTTAAAAATATGTAGGAATAAAGCTAACATTGTTTACAGCACAAAAGAGCTCGACAAAAGTTGACATGAACACAAACAGGGAATAGTAATAATAGTAATATTCACAGCAAGAGTATCAGATCGGACAAGCTAAGAATAGTTGACATGCGGACGGATTAATTAAGACAATAATATCATTAATACTGATAGTTAAAGTACTGCATGTAGATATTAAGTGTTATGCAGGGATTGGTGCGGATCAGGTCGGGCAGGGAGATGCGGTGCTCCGGCTTGTGGACCACCATCCGCTCACAGAGATGCGCCCAGATGGGTTCGTGGCGTCGCCGCATTAACTGACAGTCGAGCCTGGGCTGTGTCATGGCCTTGACAACGGTGCGCACCCGCTCGAACGGATCGGTCGGCTGGAGCAGTGCCAGGAAGGGATTGCGGCCAACGCACAGCTCGTAGAGCACCAGGCCCAACGACCAGATATCCGATTGGAATTCACATTTGGCGCCACACATTATCTCCGGTGCCATGTACAGCGGTGTGCCGATCACCTGCCACGGCTGCTGCTTGGCGGGCGCATGGACATTGGATATGCCAAAGTCCGCGTACTTGACGCGATCATTGCCATCCAGGAGCATGTTCTCCGGCTTGATGTCGCGATGTATTACGTGGCGTATGTGCAGGTACTCCAGGCCCAAGATCATGTCACTGAAGTAGCGCAGCAGCCGCGACCCGTTCACCACCTCATTGGCACCTTGGCTCGCCCTTTGGATGACATCGCGTATGGTGCCGTTGGGCGCGTACTCCATCACAATGTTGACGGTGCCCGAATGCATGAAGGAGCGTATGAACTGCACGATGTGTGGATGACGCAGCTGTGAGATGATATAGATCTAAGAAACGCAGTTAGCTAGGCCAATTTTTTAAAATACTTTTGTTTGTGGTGCATTACCTCCTCTTTGATATGGGCCATCTCCCTCTTGGGATTGCGCACAATAATGCGCTTCACGCACACCTTGCGCTGCTTGTGTCCCTCGCCCTGCAGGCACAAAAAGACGCGCCCAAAGGTGCCCTGACCCAGCACGCGAATGGCGCGGAGATTGGAATCGCCGAGGTCCATGGCACAGATTTTGCAATATGACAAAATAGAGCAAGCAAGTTTACAGTTATATTTCATGCATCGCGCGCAATATCGATAGCGCGTTATCGAACAGGGTGATCACAGTTGCCATCTGTTTACTAATCGGAAATGTTTAATGTTTTTGAATTATTGTCACAAAAATATATTCTTATGAATTTGCTCACAATTTTAATTTAATATTTATAAAACATTTAATATATAATATAATATATAATATAATATTATATACATTCATATATGTCTGTACATAATGTTCATTTATTATATATAGGGATTAGCAGCAGCTTATTTTTTAACACAGACAAAATTCGGCTGTATGCTTTGGTTCTTGACTGAGGCCAAAAGCAGCATTGAACAAGGCCAATAAACAAACTTGCTAAATTCCTCTTGCCTTTTGTATGAAATTGAAATATATTTTCTAAGCAAAAAATTAATTAGTGCGTTTTCAAAAAGGGAACCACAATATGGAACTTTTTGCAAATGAACTCGAATACGCAACACTGGTCACAGCTGTTAGAATATCGGCAATCGATTGCGCTAACAATAACAAGCACCAAAAAACAACTTAACGATCGTTTTGAAACTCAAATTTCTTAATTTGATGCATTTGGCGACTTCCTGGAAAATGGGAAGAAGATTAAAGTTGCATAAGCAGCTGAGCATTTATTAAATTATTAATTAAAACGGCTGTTGTGCCGGGCGCAAGCGAACAGCTTGTTATGCAAATTTTGTCGGCATTGTGTGAGAAAGTAGTTTACTTTTACTTTTGCACTGCATTTGCGTATAAGCAAAATTGCTGCTGTTCAAAGCATACTAACCCAATGAAATGAAATCGATTGCACATGCCACAACGCTATTGTTACAGTGGTATTGTAACATTGTGAACATTAACAACATCAACATTTGGCAGACAGTTTTTCGCCGTGTGGCGGCGGCTTTAAGCTTTGGCTTGAATTTACATGTTTATAGCCAGAGCCCAATGAAAGCGGTTAAGAAAGGGTATTCTGGTTTTGTGCAAATGCATGTAACAGGGAGGGAGAGAGGGACCCAATAAAGTAGTTATGTACATTCTTGGACTAGCCGAGTCGAGTTAGCTGTGTCTGTCAGCTTGTCCGTCCGTCTTTATACGCGCGTCGATCTCAGAGACTGTAAGAGCTAGATGCTTCCTGTCTACATATGCAAATCAAGTTTTACTTCAAATTTTTTTAAACTCGCATGCAATGTAAAAAGAGCGTATTGGGTGTCTGCAATGTCCGCCTTGCTGCCTGTCCGTCTTCCGCATAAACGCTAATAAAAAAGATTGAGACTTGAAATTTGGAATATATTGTTGTGTATACCAGCGTCAGATAACGTATAAAGTTTTTTGAATAAATTTGGGTACCTAAATTATGTCCAGAGATTTCACACATGGCAAATCTATAAAACCCATCTTGGGGCGGGTAAACCAACTTTTGCAGATAGTTTTTAGAACAGGCAGGAGGAATCATCTCCGACCCCATAAAATATATATATTCGTGCTAGCTGATTCGATTTAGCCATGTCCGTCTGCATATTTTGAATAATTCAGGTTTTGGATACCTCCCATACATATACCTCTCTATAAAAAGTTTCAAAATTTTTTTTAGATTTTTTTAAAAGTAAAGTGCAAGTATTTTTTTCGTTAATTGAACCTGTCGGCGAAGGATATGTGGCTGAATATAGGGTATCCAATGGTCGGGCACCCCCGACTAGAGCACAGCTGCTTGTTGCTATAGTTTTGTTTTTGGAAATTTTAGCAATTTTGAGCTTCCTGAGCCAAACACAGCCATTCACTGCATGATTATCTAATCACAGTGCACTCTAATCGCCATCGCTTTTATTTTACGTGCACTTAAATGATAATTGGAACACTAGGAAACTGATTTAATCGTTTGCCAGTTTGATTGTGGGATTATTGGCCAATTAGCCATGGGCACTAGAAGACTGAGAAAGCATTTACATAAGCATGCATCAATTTATGAGCACGTTAATGTGTATAATCATTAACAGTTCGAACCTTTTACCGCCGAACCCTGCAAACGCATTCGCATTCGAACAGCACAAGCTGTTCGTGGTACGTGGTACGCAGACTCAAATTCAAACGTTGCCGCAGCCCTCACCATAATTAGGGCTGTCGATCCATCATTCGTGCACCAATTTCACATTCACATTGTGCTGGGCGCGGCCTAATGAACGAACGAGGAAGCGAAGCCACATCACAAATCTGGCAATAGTTGTTAACGTTGTTGCTGCCAGCAGAACACGAACTCAGTTGCAACAATGATGAACAGATCAGGAAAACATTGGGGGGGAATCCCGACGAGATTTCAAATTTTGATATCGATGTCACTCACACGGCCAATTGGCGTAATTCCTGCAATTTTCGACTAATAAAACTAAATGCAATTTATTAATGCAATTTATTTAACTCTCTTCTCTTTGTTTGTTTTCGTTTGCGGCCGTTTGTAATTGGCGTTAGGTATATGTTTGTATGTACATATATTTATTTTTATTTTTTTTTTGTTCAATTACCTTGCACTTGCAATATATATTTGTGCAGCACTCGACCGGTTTGTGGTGGCGGCGGTGGTTAACCCGTCCGTTGTGGCTGCCACACACCGCACCAATTGACAACAAGTTTGACGGCCCGGGCGGCGTATACGTAATAATTTTTAATTGTACGAGTTTGGCACGCATGTGTACCGTATGCTTAAGTGTGTGTGTATGTGTGTGTGTGTATGTGTGTGTGTACAGCAACAGCAGCAGCTAGCGTCAACTTCTCTTATATGCCGCTAACGACTTCGACTATGACTTCAATTTTGTTTGTTGTTGTTGCTCATTTTGAAGTTCGTTGCCGCGACTACTGAATTGTTGTTGTTGCTGTTGTTGTTGTTGTTGTTGCGCTGGTGTTGCACATTTCACTTGCTCGTGGGCCGCTCGTATCTGCTCGCCACATCATTTTTTCGGGTATAAATCGAATCTGGTCCCAGACGCCAAGCCACATTCAGTTGAACAACGCCAAGGAGTCGACAACCAAAACACTGCCAAGGCTTTAATTGGATTTCTTGTTTGTTTCCGTGCAAGTTTTATTTTTTTGTTTTGTTTTGTTTTTTGTTTTTTGTGCGCGCTTGTGTTAAACAACAAAATAAACAATATGCTGAAATTTATTGTAAGCAAAGTTAACATTAAAAACTCAAGAAAGAAACTTTACTGAAGATCTTTGATCCTTGTGATAAACTACAAATTTTAAATTAAAAATTTTTAAAACTTTTTGTTTTGTGTGTGTTTTTGCCGTAGCTTCCATGCCTGGCGCTTTTGGCACTCTCCGGCGCGCTGAAAATTCATGAGTACGAGCATGAGGAGCACGCCAAATACGAGCCAGAGAACGAGGAGACCGAGGTGCATCACGAAGTGGATCACAAGCACGCCACATCGCATCAGAGTGTTAAATTTCATCACTATCATGCGGTGCCCGTTTATATCAAGCATGAGGATCAGCATCTGGTGAAGAAGCCCATCGAGATTGGCGGCACCAAGCAGAAGTTGAAGATACTCCATCCGAAAACCGAACACAATCACAACCATGGCCTGGTGCTGGAGAGCCACAGCGAGTCCCATCTGCACGAGCACGGACACTACGAGGAGCCAGTGCATCATTCCGAGCACTACGAGCACTATTCACACCACGAGTAGGCATTGGCGGCTTCCTAGACACAGTGCTCCCAGTGCAACCCATTTTGCCAAATAATGTTTAATAATTTCCCATATCAGCCAGTTTTTTCGTAAATTCGTTTTTTTATTTTTGTATGTGTAAGGCTTTGTTTTTTCATAATCTTCGTGAAATAAAATGTTGCCCTGAGTATTATTAAAGATATTGGAGTATTATTTCCCTTTGCAGCATGAATAAATAATAATTAAAATAAATAACTCTCACACTGGAAAATAGATAACAAATTTTATATTTATTTATAAAAACAAGTAAGATTGCTCTAGTCGGGACTTCCCGACTAGGAGTGACCCTGAACTGAATTGGCAATCACCAACGAAAAGTAAAATCTGCCACGCCGGGAATCAAGCCTGGTTCAGTTGCGAAACTTTGCCAAAGCTCAACCGATTTTCATAAGGATATTGTTTTTGTTCATGGTTCGGTGGTTCATGTCAAACATTTTCGAATATATACCATAGTGTTTCCATATGAGGATAGGACTCATCTTTCCCCAGTCGTAACTCTGCCAATACTCAACCGATTTTGATGAGGATGGTGTTTTTGTTCATGGTTCGGTGTCTAGATGAATTCTACGTTTCAGTTTAAAATTAAAATTTTTGGTCCAAATTCATGTAAAAAATTTTTGAATATATACCATAGTGTTCCCATATGAGGATAGGTCTCAACTTTCCCCAGTCGTAACTTTGCCAAATTTTAACCGATTTTCATAAGGTTGGTCTTTTTGTTCATGGTTTGGTGTCTAAATGAATTCTACATTTCAATTTAAAAATAAAATTTTTGGTCCAAATTCATATAAAAAACTTTTGAATATATACCATAGTGTTCCCAAATAAGGGTAGGTCTCAACTTTCCCCAGTCGTAACTTTGCCAAATCTCAACCGATTTTCATAAGGTTGGACTTTTTGTTCACGGCTCGGTGTCTAGATGAATTCTACATTTCAGTTTAAAAATAAAATTTGTGGTCCAAATTCATGTAAAAAATTTTTGAATATATACCATAGTGTTCCCAAATAAGGGTAGGTCTCAACTTTCCCCAGTCGT